>OY992878.1:105757124-105919624 GCA_963921405.1 Cepaea hortensis | reverse complement strand
ACAAACATACATACATACATACATACATACATACATACATACATACATACAAACATACATACATACACACACACACACACACACACACACACACACATACATACATACATACATACATACATACATACATACATACGTACATACACACATACATACACACATTCACACACGCATACACACACGCACACGCACACGCACATACACATACACATACACACATACATACATACATACATACATACATACATACATACATACATACATACATACGTACATACATACATACATACATACATACATACATACATACATACATACATACATACATACATACATACATACATACATACATACATACATACATACATACATACATACATACATACATACATACATACATACATACACAAATACATACATACACACACACATACATACATACATACATACATACATACATACATACATACATACATACATACATACATACATACATACATACATACACAAATACATACACACACACACATACATACATACATACATACATACATACATACATACATACATACATACATACATACATACATACATACATACATACATACATACATACATACATACATACATACATACATACATACATACATACATACATACATACATACATGCCATGCACGCACGCACGCACACACACTCGCACACACACACACACACACACACACACACACACACACACACACACACGTATTGACAATCCAGGCGGAAATAAACAAACTGCGGATCGTCAAACACAGACAACTCATGTCATGTCATACTGTGGTAATACGGTGTCATAACATTTTAATTAACCTTTTCCGTTGGTTGCATCTTGCAATCGAGCTGTCTGCGGCGCGAATGTTTGGGGTTTTGACAAAGATAAATGCCATGAAATAACTCGGTAGGTTCGGGTCAATGGATACTGTTTGTCTAATGGAAATGCAACTACAGAAAACAACACAGAAGCGTTCCTGGACTGGCTATGTGCAGCGTGTAGTGTGTCATCAGACATACTGTCCTCTCAAATATCTGGTGTACATTTATTGAACATGTTATAACACGCAATGTGCAATATGTACATGTTATACCGCTTTATATCTAGCGTTGAGACTGTTCTTACATTTATTTTTAGGAAATGTGTGTGATGGTTTCCCTTTGTTTCGCATGCTACACATATTCGTTTAGATGAGTTTATTTATAGTATTCAAAATGTTGCCAGAACAGCGTTTATATACGGTCTACAATGTGACAGTCATTTAATGAACACAATTATCATTTTAGATCCACGCCATTTGACATCTTCCCACAAAAGTGTTCCACTATCTTGAACCCCAACGCCAATGTCGGTTTATTGATTTTAGAATGCCGGTTCAAGTCGTATTTTTATAATATTTTATACTTTGCGTGCGCATGAATATTAACACGTACAAATTACAATGCCCTGTCCACATCTGCCTACTATGCACTCACATGTATAAATACACTTTCCTTAACGTATCTCATATAATTATAATGAATAAATTTGATTGTAATGTATAAATTATTACGAAGTACACCAGGAATTAGTAAAACTATGTAATTTCATGTGTAAAAAGATAGCACAATATTTTGCATTATTTAGCATACAGAAGTTATACCCTGACGCTGTCTCATAAGTACAAAAACCCATCAACATAACTAGGTGATAAAAAGCAACAACAAATTTTTGTTACATTGTTGCAGTTCATTACCCCGATGACACTTTGCTTGCCCGGATTGTTCGTCATGCAAATGTCATTTCTGTCAGTGTTTTTATTCATTAATATTTGTACAATTTATTGTTTGATTTTCCAGTGCGGATACAGCTGTTACCATTTCTCTTCTACTCTTTCTACCATTTCTCTTCTAATTCTTCTACCATTTCTTTTCTAATTCTTCTACCATTTCTCTTCTACTGTTTCCACAATTTCTTTTTTACTGCTGTTACATTTCTTTTCTACTCTTTCTGCCATTTGTCTTCTAATTCTTCTACCCTTTCTCCCCTAATTCTTCTACCATTTCTCGTCTACTCCCACCATTTCTCTTCTAATTCTTCTACAATTTCTTAACGACCAATTCTACAATTTCTCTTCTACTGCTTCTATGTGGTTTGTTTTTTAAATGTTTATCCCATTTCTTTACAACTGTTTTTACCATTTTTCTTCTACTGTTTCCATCATTTCTCTCCAGTTGCCTCTACCATTTCTCTTCAATTGCTTCTATGATGTCTAGTCTAATGATTCAATGATTTATCTTCTACTATGCTATCAGGCAAAAGAAGTGCCTGGCGATTCATAGCGAAGTTTAATTGACGATGTTTAGTGCAGGGGAACATGGCAAATGACACCACAACATGTAGTATGAGAATGGAGGTGTATGCAAGACACTGCGGCGTTCCGCTGGCTGGAGAATAAACAACACACACACACACATGTTTAATGATTCTGCCATCCCAGGTCTCCTGCATGCTTTATGTCTCTATGATGTTACTTCCACTGTTTAATGATTCTGCCATCCCAGGTCTACTGCATGCTTTATGTCTCTATGATGTTACTTCCACTGTTTAATGATTCTGCCATCCCAGGTCTACTGCATGCTTTATGTCTCTATGATGTTACTTCCACTGTTGAATGATTCTGCCATCCCAGGTCTACTGCATGCTTTATGTCTCTATGATGTTACTTCCACTGTTTAATGATTCTGCCATCCCAGGTCTACTGCATGCTTTATGTCTCTATGATGTTACTTCCACTGTTTAATGATTCTGCCACCACAGGTCTATTTATATCTCTTCTAAGGGTTCTGTCATTTGTTTTTCGCTGCTTCTACAGCTTCTCTTCTAGTGTAGCCACCATTTCTCTGCAACTACTTCTACAGTATCTCCTCTAGTGTATCAACCTTTTTACTTCAAGTGGTCATATCCTTAGCTATGCTATGCAGTTCTGTCTGTGTCCTCTCCATATTATGCATTTCTGACTAAACTTCCATGTTTTTCTTGGGTCATCCTCTATTTCTCTTGCTTGTTTATTCCAGACAAAGACCTTTCTTGTCATACTATACTCAAGTTTTCTCAGCATACGAGGGAAAGTCATTTACGAGTAACAGGACTTTAATTATAAAGTGCATAGAAGATTATGTTTTGCATATCCTTTACAGGACATCGCTGTCAACATCAGCATCTTTCAGCTGATTGTTGATTTCTTGGCAAGATTACGCTCAGTAGTTTGCCATTGCTTTCTGAACGGCCGGCTCACATACCCCTAAGTTAATGACGCGATTCGAACCACTGCTGATTCTCACCGTCGTCACGTTACTTATACGAGAGTATACGAGATTACGGAGAAAAGTTGCTAACCTCTAGGCCAGGAAACCGGCATAGAAGAGTATGGACAACGAAAAATCTTATTTCAGGATACAACTGGCTCTTAAGCAATACCCCATGTCTGGGTCGTGAAGATCAAACAGACTACGTATTCTCTATGGCCATTACAAAATGGCTGCGCTATATTCGAATTGTGCCGTGGAAGAACACAGAAGCTTTATTCGATTTCTGTGGTTAAAGCGTGCGAAATCTGGCAAAATGTACAGAAGAATGATTGTTCGTTATGGAGAGAGTTCTTTAATACAGGAAATAATGTATGAATAGGTAGAAAGATTTCAAACGAAACACCGTTGTCTCCATTTAAGACAAGACCCAGGAATCTGCGTTGGAAAATCATGATAACCACCGTTTGTGATATCAAGGCTCTTTATTGGTGAATTTCCAGGAAAGGGGTGAACGCGTGACAAGCGCTCAATGCAGTGACATGCTAGTGAACACAACGAAGACCGTGATTCGATCGAAACATCGGGGACTTCATTCAAAAGGGCAGTTGTAGTCATGTTTTAGTAAAGCTCACAATCTACTTCTCGTTTTTTTTTTTTTTTTGGGTGATTCCGGATCCGGTCAGGGATATGCACTACTGACGAGCTCAAACGAGAGCGAAACTCGAGTATAGTGCTTCAATATTGACGTGGATAGGCCTTAGGTTCATACCGGAGTGCGATCAGCGTCGCCAGTAGTGGGTTGTGCTCAATATTTAAATTTCAAATCCCGAAACAACCAAATAATCAATTTGATTATTGCTCACTGGATTTTAGGAGGCCTGGTGTTCCTTGCCAGTGAGAAGTCCTGATCGTTCAGGTCCACATCGATTGACGGACGTCAGTCGCGGCGATTTGGGCAATCTTGAGCATAGCCTACGATGGGTAGCGTTGTGGTATTCTGTTATGACAATTTGGCGTGTCCAGCGTGTGCCGCGTGGTTACGCACCCGCTTCACACGCTAGTGATCCGGGGCTTCTTTCCGGATCCTGTCAGGGATATGCACTACTGACGAGCTCAAACGAGAGCGAAACTCGAGTATAGTGCTTCCATATTGACGTGGATAGGCCTTAGGTTCATACCGGAGTGCGATCAGCGCCGCCAGTAGTGGGTTGTGCTCAATATTTAAATTTCAAATCCCGAAACAACCAAATAATCAATTTGATTATTGCTCACTGGATTTTAGGAGGCCTGGTGTTCCTTGCCAGTGAGAAGTCCTGATCGTTCAGGTCCACATCGATTGACGGACGTCAGTCGCGGCGATTTGGGCAATCTTGAGCATAGCCTACGATGGGTAGCGTTGTGGTATTCTGTTATGACAATTTGGCGTGTCCAGCGTGTGCCGCGTGGTTACGCACCCGCTTCACACGCTAGTGATCCGGGGCTTCTTTCCGGATGCTGTCAGGGATATGCACTACTGACGAGCTCAAACGAGAGCGAAACTCGAGTATAGTGCTTCCATATTGACGTGGATAGGCCTTAGGTTCATACCGGAGTGCGATCAGCGCCGCCAGTAGTGGGTTGTGCTCAATATTTAAATTTCAAATCCCGAAACAACCAAATAATCAATTTGATTATGCTACATTATCGGATATGTGAGGTCTTGAAACATCCAGTATGCAGTCCAGACTTGGCACTATCTGACTGTTACTTGTTTGGCATCTTGAAAGAACATTTGTGGAGTCAAAGGTTTGCAGATGACAACGGGGTAATGGAGACGGTGCAAGATTGGTTTAGGTCTTACTAAACATTTTTGTTTTTTAAATTACAAGCCATCAACTAGGAAGTTGACAAATGAACCAAGTGTATTGTCGGGCAGGGGAACTATATTGTGAAATAACACACAGCATTCCTAATTGTCGGGCAGGGGAATATAACAGAGCTCCATCTCTGTTAGAGATAGTTAGTGGGAAATAGAGAAGGGTTTGGGAAATGTCGCACCCGTGAGCACTATTGAAAGGGGAGTTGTTAGGGAAGCTCACGGGTGACGTCAAGGATAAACAGTTCCAGCTAAGCCAGTGATCGGTCAAGGTGTGTTTTCATGAAGTTATACTAATTTGTACATTTGGATAATAAAACCCAGTTATACTTGACCAGGGCTTTGGTGTCATCTCTTGGAATTGCATTTCACTTGTTCGCTCCGTTACAGGAGTGAAAATGGAGCCCGTATACCAGGATCCGAGTTGTCGCGGACACAAATAGAAGTCATCATTACAAGGCAGAACGATGTCTGGAAGCTAGAACCTTTCAAAAAGAAAACCACGGAAACTTGAAGTCGTGTTACTAAGAACTTAACAAAACAGACAGAATCGGCAAGTCTTTACAATGGAGCTGACTGATATTCGTTAAAACTTGAAACCGCCACACAAAGTACAATCTTCTGAAGGGTGAAACAGAACTGCCATCGTCATGCTGCAGCCTTGAGCACCTGGCTGTTTTTTTTTTTTTTTTTTTTTTTTTTTTTGGGACGTCAATATGCCTGGAGATCTCGTTTTGAAAGAGCCGTTATCTTCCTCATATCATTAAACCTGAATTTGACCTTGGTCGCCTGGGGCGAACTCAGAAGTCGTTACAGACATTGAACCTGACCTTGGGTGCCTGAAGTAAAGTTCATCCTTAAACACGAGAGCTTATACTGAATCAAGCCAATTGCTCCTTCGTTTGGATCGTTAGCCCAAATTACGAGGAAACTACCAGTCGTGCTTGCTCATCAATGCAGCTATCCTGAACTCTAGCGTATCAAAATGTTGGGCAAAACAAGCAATCATGTCGATGTGGAACTTTCGGAAGCGGCTGAGCAAATTGGGTTGACGACATGCCCTAATTAAATCGTTTCATCAAGTCGTCTAGAAGTGTCATTTTTTTTCTCCGGGTGAAGTCGTCTAGATGTGCCCTGTTATCGGGTGAAAAGAAGCCACAAGTCTGGTGTGCCCAACCATGGGTGAAAGTGAAAGTTTCCTTCGCGCTAGAGAAGCCTGAAATGTCTGGGGATTGACGTAACTACCAGAGATTGCTTTCCGGGCGTCCGAAAATCGACAGGACAACTAGAAAATAAGGTCGTAGTTTGGGAAAATCTAGGAAAGTACAGCCTTCAGTATTCTTATATGACAAAAACGGTATGTTGATTTTAGAACAATTATAATAATTGTGTAATAGTTAAATCGACCTTATTAAAATTTGGCAAAGACGAAATTAGGCTAATACAAGAGAAAATAATGTGCTGTGTTAGATAAAATTGATTTGTTAAGTTGAACGCTTAAACTTTGTAAGAGGAAGCATTCCTTGAACAGTTGCTTACGTCCTTTAGTTAATTTAAATGTGCCTATAGTACACTTATTATTATCTATTGATTGTTTTTTTGCTTATATAAGTGTATAGTGAAATATTTCAGCATATTTCAGCATGGCAGAGGAACAGGGTTCATTAGCACAAGTTTTGACTGGAGTAGGTACGGCAATAGGTAAACTCAACACAGTCATGAAACAACAAGGAATGGCAACAGAGATTGTTAGGTTTAGTGGACAGGCGAAAGATTTTAAGAAGTGGATAACTTCAATAGAGAAGCATGCATATTTGGTGGCAGCCACAGATGAAGAAAAAATGAAAATTGCTTATCAGGCCACGACAGAACCGGTTTCTGATCATATCCGAAGAAGGTTAGAAGCTAGGGTGGATGAAACATGGGAGCAGTTCAAGGATGATTTAGCCCATAAGTATGCTGAAATCACGGACCCCCAACATGCGTTTTCAGTGTTAAGACAATCCAAGCAAAATACGGGAGAAACTGTACAATTATTTAGTGATAGGTTGATTAACCTAGCCGAAGAAGCATTCCCGGGACAGAACGTACGAGGGGAGGAAGTAGAACGGATGTTGGTCGGGATTTTTGTAGATGGTATAAAGTCGGATGGACTGAAATGTAAATTAATGAGAGAAAACCCTGAGAGATTATCACAAGCTGTAGATATAGCTGTACAGGAGGAGAATTTGAGACGAAGATTTAGACTGAGAGTAGGACGAGAAATAGGAACTAGTCGGGAAGAGAGGATTGAAGAACCTATGGAGTTAGGACAAACAAGGTTCGGATGGAATAGGAGAGGAGGAATACAGACGTTACAAAGAGGTAACGAAAATGCTTATGATAGAAGAAGACAAATGAGAAATCCTATAAGTGAGATGGTAGGTAACACAAATAACACAAATATAGTCTGTTGGGGTTGTGGCCAACGTGGACACATTTTTCGCTTCTGTGGTAACAGGCGTGTTCAGTCGAATACACAAAATAGAAATGTCAATAACAGATTAAATAGGAATTTTGAAGATAGACACAGAAGTTTTACAAGTACAAGAACGCAGGAAAACTGGCGTCCCACTTACTGAATAGGACCTGCGGTAGGAGGGAAGATAATAGGGTCCCAAGATGTAAAGAATTTTTTAATAAGTATAGCGGAACGGGTAGGAAGTGTTCTCAACTAGATGAAATCAAACAATTTTCAGTAAATAAAACAGATCCCAGTTCATGCATAATAGAAATAGGGAAGTATAGAATTCGTACATTAATTGATTCGGGAGCTCAGGTTAGTGTAATCAAAGAAAGTTTTCTATACAAAATAATGAGAAATTGCAAAATATTCAGGAGTCATAACAATCTACACTCTGTTACAGGACAAAATTTACAAGTAATTGGACAAACGATAATAAATCTCAAATTAGGAGGGATCAACGTAAGACACCTTGTTTATGTAGTGAAAGATTTAAATAGAAACATACTTATAGGTAGGGATTTCTTATTAAAAAAATGGTGTAAGACTTTTCTTTGATTTGCACACATTAAGATTCAAAGACGTGTATGTAGATTTGGAAGAAGACATGCACATATCAGCACTGGTTAGAGTTAAAACGTCAACGACGATAAAACCACAGACGGTTAATTTGATACAGGCAAAAGTAAACAGAAATCCGTATTATTTAGTAGGACACACAGTTAGAATCACTGAATTACAAAGGGAGGTAATTGATGAGCCTGTTCTAGAAGTTCCGGATGGAATAATATCATTAGACAAACACTTAACTTTTCCAGTAATGATTATTAACAACACAGGCAGGGAAATTAAATTATACAGAGGGTGTGTAATAGCCAAAGTAGAACATGAGATTAACAGCATATTAGCAACAGACAGAGTAGAAATGCCGAGAATGAATTATTCAGAAAGAATTAATACCAGAAATAGACGTGGAAGAAGATGGAACGTGCAGAATGATGAATTGATCCATCCATTCAGAAGACATACATCTCAAATACATTCAGTAGACAAAATAACAAGAGAACAAGAATTATTAGCACAGTTAAAAACTCCACCAGAAAATAAGGAAATATTAGAACGACTTATAAAAGAGAATCAAGACATTTTTGCAATTAATGACTTAGAATTGGGAAAAACAAAAACAGTTACGATGGAAATAGATACTTGAGATCACCCACCAATTAGTTTGAAACCGTATAGAACACCCTTAAGGAATATGGAAATAGTCGAAAAAGCAATAGAAGACATGCTGAAAGCAGGAATAATAACAAGATCAAAGTCGGAATGGTCATCTCCGATCGTCATCGTGACCAAGGCTGATGGTTCACATCGATTTTGCTGCTATTATCGGGCGTTGAACAAAATCACTAAGAATGTAGCGTACCCATTACCGGTGATTGATGATATTTTAGGCTTACTTAATGGGTCTACCTTCTTCACTACGTTAGATGCAAGATCAGGATTTTGGTGTATACCTATGTCCCCAGATGCCCAAAAGAAGAGTGCTTTTTGTACACACGCAGGTTCTTACGAATTCTTACGAATGCCTTTTGGGGTCAAGACGGCTCCTTCTCACTATATGTTATTAATAAATCAGGTATTGGAAGGCATGCAAAAGTTTGCATTGGCATACATAGATGACATTTTGATCTACACAGCTGGAGATGTACAAGATCACCTAAAACATGTAAAATTAGTATTTGACAGGTTAAGAATACATGATGTTAAACTGAAGCTCAGTAAATGTGAATTTTTAAAAACAGAAACAAAGTATTTGGGGTACATCATTAATAGAGATGGAATTAAACCAGATCAGGATAAGGTAAAGGTTATTAGAGAACTACCTCCTCCAACTAACGTAAAAGAAGTTCATGCTTTTATTGGTACATGTGGATACTATCGTCGTTTTATTCCAGGGTTCTCAAAAATAGCAGAGCCTATTACTAACCTGACTGGCAAATACGCTAGATTTAAGTGGGATGATGAATGTCAAAAAGCGTTTGAGTTTTTAAAAAATAGCTTAACAGTAGTGCCACTATTGACACATCCAGATTTGAATAAACAGCTAATATTGTATACAGATGCTTCAGATAATGCTATAGGAGCATGTTTGGTTCAACCTTATGAAGGAAAAGAATCTGGGATACCAGGAGTTAAAAATGAAAGACCAATCTATTTTTTGTCACATAAACTTAGCAAATCTCAGCGTAAATGGTCGACTATTGAGAAGGAGGCTTACGCTATCCACTATGCTCTTCAGAAACTTAATTATTATCTACATAACGCAAATTTCATTATTAGACCTGACCACATGCCTTTAAAATCTTTATTAAAAGCTCCAGTGCAGAACAGAAAAATACAGACATGGGCGTTGAATCTGCAGGGATACGATACAAGAATAGAGTATGTACCAGGTACGAACAATACATGTGCAGATTTATTGTCAAGAATCCCGTATCCACAGACATCAGGAAACACGGAAGACGAAGGCGAACCGGAAATAGACGACCGAAACTGGCAAGTAAATATATTAGAGTCTGCCATAATAAATAGAGAAGATTTTGAGAGTTTACCGCCGGATCAAGAATCTGAACCTAGAGCAGAAGACCCACATTTAATGCAATTTAATATGAAAGAAGAACAAGAATTAGATCCAAAAATTCTGGAAATAAAACAGAAATTAAAAGAAACAGGTGAGAACAAGTATAAGAAGAATTATTTAGTTTTGCATGATGACGGTCAGTTATATTACGTGAATGAAAGAAGCGAACAGTTAAGGAAATATATTCCAAAACATTTGGAAAGTGAAATTCTAAAAGCATATCATGATTAAAATGGTCATCTTGGTCGTGATAAGTTAGTGAAAGCACTCACGAATAAATATTATTGGCCGAACTTATTTAAAATTGCTTGTAAATACGTCGATACGTGTGAAAAATGTAGATTAAGAAATATGAAAACAATCAAATGTCCCTTACAAGATACTGATATTCCACAATTTCCAATGCAGAAAGTGAGCTTAGATATATCAGGTCCTCATCCTAGAACACTATCGGGGAATTTATATCTATTACATATCGTAGATTGCTATAGTTTATGGCCAGAAATTTATGCGATTCCAGATAAAACAGCAGATACCATCATTAATATTTTTTTTACAGGAGTTCATACCAAGATTTAGTTGCCCACAGATCGTACTCACGGATAATGGTAAAGAGTTTGTGAACAAGAAATTTGAGAAGTTATTACAAGATTTGAATATAAACCATATAAAGACCTCGTATTATAGACCTTCTTCAAATGCTAAAAACGAAAGACAGCATAGAACATTGTATAACATTATAGCAAAGATTGTCGATGAACATGAAAAAGACTGGGACCTATTCCTGGGACCTGCACTAAGCGCAATACGCACAAATCAAAATGAGAGCACAGGGTTTTCACCATTTTATTTATTGTATAGCCGATACTACCCATTGACAATCTGTTAAAACCAAGACGTAAATATATGGGGGAAGATTTTCAGGAAGTTATTATACAAGAAATGCACAAAGCGCATGTAAGGTTAAAGAACAATATAATTAAAGCTAGAGAAAGACAAAAAAGGTACAGAAACGAAAATACACAATTACAGGAATTCAAAGTGGGTGATAGAGTTTATTATAAGAAGCATAGAAGGAACTCCAAATTTGATGCTCATTGGATTCCAGTTTATTATATTTTAGAAAGGTTAGGTACTGTATCATACATTATAAAGAACCAAATCACAGGACATGTAGCGAGGGCACACGTAGAGCACTTAAGAAGAGATAATGAAGATAAGAAAGACAATAATAATAATAATAATTATTATTATTATTATTCAGACGACTTATATTCAGATGGACAACTCGTCAGAAGAACTACAATACCCCTAGATTTTGGAAAAGATCCGGTACAAAGTCAATTAATAACAACACCAGTTTACGATGATACGTGTGAACAGACAACACCGAAAACGTTGATGAAAGAAGAGAGGAATACGTATGATGGTTGTTATGATACTGTTAAATCAATGGAAGAAGAGGTAAACGCTCCATTCAAAAATACCAGACAAGCAGTGAAAAGGAGAATAGAAAGACAGAGAGAAAGAGAGGTGAAAAGACAGAGGAGAATCAGGGAAAATTCATCAAGCGACGAGTACATGCCCCTACTCGAAAGGTCGTTAAGGAATTACGATAGACAGATTAGATTGGATATAGAAAGGAAAAAAATTAGCGGCTGCTAGAGATAGACATACAGATGAAGAAGAAGGAATGGATGAAAATTCAGAATCTAATAGAGATAGTAGTATGGAGGAAAATATTTCTTTACGAGAGGATGAAGATATTGATGTGGAAATAGCGCTTATACAGAAAAATGTAGAGTTACTGAAGAAATGGAGATATGGTAGATAAATTGATAGAAAAAACTGCAGATGGCAAGATGAAAATTTTGTGCTTTAAAGAGGAAATTGATAGTTGATGAAATATAGTAGCAGTGTATTACAGATGTTTTATAGAAACTATTGGCAAATAGTTTAATTGATAGTTGTGGTGAGTGGTCTTGAGGAGATGATGTGGTGTATTTTATATATACGATATGCTGCGTATTATGGATGTAAATTTTCGTCTGGTTTTGAGGATGTATTTTTATTGACATTTGATTTTGAGATTAGACTTGTTGAGTTTTCTTAAATAGATAAATAATTTATTGTTAGTCCGTAAAAGTGACTAACAATGGATAGGATTTATGTTATATTATTTTGAATTGGTTGATTACCTTTATTTGATATGAGGGGAAAGAAAAATGATATTTAATAACCTGGGGGGTATGATGTCCTGTTGTGATTTTATTTTGCTTGACTCATGATTTAAGTGAATTGTCTTGTGTGTTGAATAGTAATTACCTTGTTTACAAATATGTTGAAAATTGTTTAAGTTTAAGTTTAGTTCACAAACAGTTATGGTTTTGTCTAGAATAAAGGCAATACATGGGGCTTTATTTAAAACCCTTCGTTCAGAAAATAGTTAATAAACTACTGAGGACTAGTAGAGAGACACATTCTCTTTATGAATAATAAGTTCATGAGTACCTTGTGTTAGTAAGAAGGCTGCTGTGATAATCAGCGTTAATGTTTTAGGATAGGGAGGTTAATTACATAGTGGCTACGAGGTTGTGGACACATATGCCATACTTAAATGGGGTTACTACACAAGTAAAAGGGTTCGCGGGGAGTTAAAAATAGGAGCTGCATTAAGTCAGCATTGATTGAATATATATGGATTGGATGCCATATTGGGGAAGAAAACATTAACGTAACTAACGCATATAGTAGTGAGGTAAATGTGAGGAGCTAGTCATTGAGAATGGATATTGAGGGGGTTGTGAATAGCAGAGCATATGGTTGAATATACCAATAGACGGGGATACTTATCAGGAGGGGGTAAATATAAGAGCTGTGACAAGCAGCGTGAATTAAACATATGTTCATGAAAAATGAGCATGGTTTCATGATGGAACATGAGACAGGTGAAATATGGTCGTGCGTGTAGCAGTACAAATATGGAGTATATATTTTCAGATCGACTTAATTTATAACAAACAGAGATATAAGTTCATAAGATGTGTTTTTGAAAAACTTTTAATTTGGAAAAGTTTTTGCGTTTGCAAGGGAGGTAAATGTGATTAGTTTCTGACTATTTCCTTATATCTTTATAACTGGGTGCGCACACCATCAATATCTTTTCTGTCTATCCTGGTGTGGTTGATGTTGAGAGAGAATGAGAACTTACGTGATGCAAACTATATACTAACAATTTTTTATGAACAATCATAATCCTGAGTTGGAATATCTTTATGAATGTTTTTTTTTTTTTATAATGAAACCTTGTGAACTCAGAAATGAAGAAGAAGTAACAACGAAAGTAGCAGTTAGCTATAAGAGAGTATTATAGGAGAGTATTATAAGAGCAAAGAATACCATGGACAGCCAGAAAGACCAATGAACAAGTCCTTCAAGAAACAAATGAAGATCGTAAATTGATTAGAGAAATTAGACGTAGACAGTCAAAATCTTTTGGGCATGTTATGAAAAGAAATGGATTGGAGAATTTGGTGACAACTGGTAAGATCGAGGGGAACAGACCAAGGGGAAGACCTAGAAGCAAGTACCTGGATGGCTTGGCCTTGTGGCATGGTCGAGACAGAAACACGGAGCTGATCCACGACTCTGGTGATCGAGTGAGATGGCAGAACATGACCGCGCACGCTTACCGGCATGGCACATGATGGATGGATGGATTATAAGAGAATATTATAAGAGAGTATTATAAGAGAGTATTATAGGAGAGAATTATAAGAGAGTGTTATAAGAGGGTATTATAGGAGACAAATAGAGAGGTTGAAATCGAAATAATAGGAATGGGGTTTAAGAAGGTTTGGAGAAATAATATTGGGTTAGGATGGTAGTGAGTGAAAGCTATATGGGAATATGTAATATGTAGGTTAGGGAGGTAAGACTTTTGAGAAAAGTCTTCTTAAAGAAAAGGAGGAATATAACAGAGCTCCATCTCTGTTAGAGATAGTTAGTGGGAAATAGAGAAGGGTTTGGGAAATGTCGCACCCGTGAGCACTATTGAAAGGGGAGTTGTTAGGGAAGCTCACGGGTGACGTCAAGGATAAACAGTTCCAGCTAAGCCAGTGATCGGTCAAGGTGTGTTTTCATGAAGTTATACTAATTTGTACATTTGGATAATAAAACCCAGTTATACTTGACCAGGGCTTTGGTGTCATCTCTTGGAATTGCATTTCACTTGTTCGCTCCGTTACAGGAACTATATTGAGAAATAACACAGCATTCCAAATTGTCGGGCAGGGGAACTATATTGAGAAATAACACACTGCATTCTTAATTGTCGGGCAAGGGAACTATATTGAGAAATAACACACAACATTCCTAATTCTAATTCTAGGTCCTATTCAGCGTCAGCGTGTTCTGTTAACATCCTAATAACTGTTATTTGACCAGTGGTCTCCATGAACTCCGCATTGGTGGTCCTGTCACAACATTTGAGTGCTGATACTGTGGGCGTGTTTGTAATCTGTTAGTCGTTCTTCGTGTTCCTGATAACATACAGAGAAATGCTCAGAGATTCCTACTACAGACACTGACAGGTCATGAAGCCAGGTCTTGTGGGAGAAGTGGCTTACAGGTACCACACCCGTCTCTAACTACAGCACACGTACTTGCTTTGATTTCTCCGACGTAATTATTTCTAACCATACAAATACACAGCGAGAAACACACTCACATGTCCACACACATGCTCACAAAGACACCTTTTTGGTCTTTATACAACGGGTATTTCTACGAATACAACTAATTTCCACACATGGAAATGCCCTGCCCCACATTTTCAACTTAAAATTTTCGCACATACATCAGTTATTTCACACATGTAAATTGATATCTCTAAGCGCGCGCGCACACACACACATATACACACACATACACACTCACACACACGCGCACGCATGCACGCACGTTATTTCCACGACGAATCGCTATTTTCACACACAAACGGCAAATAGTCAGGGCGCTGTGAGTAAGCTGCCTGTAAACCGAAATGTCAGGACCCGGTCACACACATCAGCGATTAGCGGCCCGCCACTGACTGCTATACGTCACTGGTGACTACTGCTGAATATATCCCCACTCGTTATGTCTTCGGTCCAGACCGAATTTTAACACAAGTAACCCGGTCGTTTCAACATTTCTCATTCTGTCGCTTCCTCTCATTATACCAATATGTAGTTTTCTCTTTACCTTCCATAACCACCCCTTCATTTCTTTCTCTCAGCTCAATCACTGTCTATAGTTTTTTTAAACTCTGTTCATGT
Source organism: Cepaea hortensis (assembly GCA_963921405.1). Taxonomy (NCBI): domain Eukaryota; kingdom Metazoa; phylum Mollusca; class Gastropoda; order Stylommatophora; family Helicidae; genus Cepaea; species Cepaea hortensis. Next base: position 105,903,980 of record OY992878.1, on the reverse strand, counting down.
GTCTGTGTCTCTACAGCTATCTGTAGCTCTATCTGTAGCTGTTTGCGCTCTATATGCCAACTCAGAAGCAGACATGCAACACAATGTTTCAGCTTTCTCAATGTCTGTGCCAACTGTGGGCTCAATATCAACTTGAAGAAAACTGTAGTTATGTACCAGCCAGCTCCAGGGAATAATCACATTGTGCCGAATATCAAAGTGAATGATCATAGACTAAGTGTTGTGGACAAATTCACCTATCTTGGCAGCACTGTGTCACAAACTGCCACAATTGATGACGACGCGAATGCAAGAATCTCCAAGGCCAGCTCGGCCTTTGGCAGACTGTACAAGAATGTATGGGACAGAAATGTAATAAGCCTGCAAACAAAGCTGAAAATCTACAAAGCAGTTGTATTATCCACACTGCTATATGCTTGTAAAACATGGACTGTTTATCAGCGACATGCTAGGAAATTAAAACACTTCCACACAGTTTGCCTTAGGAAGCTACTGAAGATTAAATGGCAAGACAAGATCCCAGATTCTGAAGTTCTAGAAAGAGCGTCCATGCCCAGTATCCACAATCTACTAATGAAAAATCAGATTCGTATGGGCTAGTCACTTAACTCGTATGCCGGATCACAGGCTCCCTAAACGAATGTTTTACGGCGAGTTGCGTTGTGGTAAACGCTCCCAATGCGGCCAGAGGAAACGCTTTAAAGACACTCTGAAAATCTCACTGAAAGCTATTTGGAATTCATCTTGACACCTGCGAGACTGCTGCTAAAGACCGTAATTCGTGGCGTACATCATTACATAAAGGTACAATCACCTGTGAAGCAACCAGGACTGCAAGAGCTGTGAAGAAAAGGCTGGACAGAAAAACCACAGCAGGAGATCCTCCTCCAGAAACGTCAAGCATTCTTTACCTACATTGTCAAAGAACATTTCGAGCCAAAATAGGCGTTATCAGCCATCTTAGAACTCAGGGCTCCATTCTTTCAACATAACTGGATGAAATGAACAGTCATCATCATTCTTGATGGACAAACAACATCTGTAGCTCTATGTTCCTGTGCCGGTATCTATGTATGTCTATAGTTTTCTGTTCGTGTGTCTGTTTCTATCTATGTCTATAGTTCTCTGTTCGTGTGTTTTTTCTATCTATGTCTATAGTTCTCTGTTCGTGTGTTTTTTCTATCTATGTCTATAGTTCTCTGTTCGTGTGTCTGTTTCTATCTATGTCTATAGTTCTCTGTTCATGTATCTGTTTCTATCTATGTCTATAGTTCTCTGTTAGTTTGTCTGTCTCTATCTATGTCTATAGTTCTCTGTTCGTGTGTCTGTTTCTATGTCTATAGTTCTCTGTTCGTGTGTTTTTTCTATCTATGTCTATAGTTCTCTGTTTGTGTGTCTGTTTCTATCTATGTCTATAGTTCTCTGTTAGTTTGTCTGTCTCTATCTATGTCTATAGTTCTCTGTTCGTGTGTCTGTTTCTATGTCTATAGTTCTCTGTTCGTGTGTCTTTTCTATCTATGTCTATAGTTCTCTGTTCGTGTGTCTGTTTCTATCTATGTCTATAGTTCTCTGTTCGTGTGTCTGTTTCTATCTATGTCTATAGTTCTCTGTTCATGTATCTGTTTCTATGTCTATAGTTCTCTGTTCGTGGGTCTTTTCTATCTATGTCTATAGTTCTCTGTTCGTGTGTCTGTTTCTATCTATGTCTATAGTTCTCTGTTCGTGTGTCTATTTCTATCTATGTCTATAGTTCTCTGTTCATGTATCTGTTTCTATGTCTATAGTTCTCTGTTCATGTATTTGTTTCTATGTCTATAGTTCTCTGTTCGTGTGTCTTTTCTATCTATGTCTATAGTTCTCTGTTCGTGTGTCTGTTTCTATCTATGTCTATAGTTCTCTGTATGTGAGTCTGTTTCTTTCTATGTCTATAGTTCTCTGTATGTGAGTCTGTTTCTATCTATGTCTATAGTTCTCTGTATGTGAGTCTGTTTCTATCTATGTCTATAGTTCTCTGTTTATGTCTCTTTTCTATATATGCCTATAGTTCTCTGTTGGTGTGTCTGTTTCTATGTCTATAGTTCTCTGTTGGTGTGTCTGTTTCTATCCATGTCTATAGTTCTCTGTTCGTGTGTCCGTTTCTATGTGTATTTTACACATTAAAATTTGTTTTTATTATGTATATATATTGTTTTATATTTTTTATTTGTATACGCATATTGGGATTCTCAGGTAAGTAGGGACACTTTTTTCTCAAATTTTCTTTTTCTCTCCATTGCTATAATTTTTTCATGTTGTTATTCTTCTCATCCCATCGTTACGCCTTAATATAGTCACCGGATGGTCTTCTCCGTGACTATATGTCGTATTTTGTGTATGTATTTGTTTGTTGATAAAGGCTAGTCGCTGCAACGTCCTGTATGTGTCGTAATTCTGTTATGTAAAGCTGCATTACTTTGTGTTATTTTATATTGTTTACATTAGTTCTCTGTTAGTGTGTCTGTCTTTATCTATGTCTATAGTTCTCTGTTCGTGTGCCTGTCCGTACCACTGTCCTTTTCTGTCTCGACCATGCCACATGGCCAAGCCATCCAGGTATTTACTTCTCGGTCTTCTCCTTGGTCTCTTCCCTTCGATATTGCCAGTTGTCACCAAGTTCTCCAATTCATTTCTTCTCATTACAGAAAAAAAAATATTTGACTGTTTACGTCTAATGTCTCTAATCAGTTTACGATCTTCATTTGTTTCTTTAAGGACTTGTTCATTGGTCTTTCTGGCTGTCCATGGTATTCTTAACATTTTCCTCAAAGACCACATATCCACAGCCATCAGATGTTTTTCAGCTTGTTTGCTCATTGTCCACGCTTCACATCCATACACAAGTACAGGTTCTATGTAGCCCACTTCAACCACTCTATGTCTCGTTTCAACTGAAATCATTTTATTGGTCAGTATGTTTTTCATCTTGCAAAAGGCTACCTTCGCCATGGCAATTCTTGTTCTAATTTCTTCAAGGCATCTCCCATCAGATGTTATGACTGTTCCGAGATAACTGTACCGATTCACTTGTTTAAGAATATGCCCATTTATTTGTATTTTACATGTGATATTTCCTTCCTCCCAGTGACGATCATAATCTGTGTCTTCTTACAATTCAACTCTAACACTAGTTTTTCACTGTGTGAAACAACCGCATCTACTAAATGTTGCGGGTCCTGTTCATTGTCTGCAGCCAAGACTGTGATATCTGCATATCTTATGTTATTGATGCTTCGTACCCCAATGTTGATTCCTTCCATATCTTCTATATTTCTGAAAATATTTTCACTGTACAGGGAAGAAATATCTGGAGACATCCCCGTCTCACACATCTCTTAATGGGCTGATATTGACCTACTTCATTATCAATTCTGATGGCAGCTTGTTGTTTCCCATATATGTTTTTACAAGTCTAAGGTCTTTACCATCCATTTGTAGATCTGCAAGCATCTTTATCATGTCGACATGTCTTACTTTATCGAAAGCCTTTGTGTAGTCAATAAAGCAAAAGTGTAGATCTTTGTTTACTTCTATCATCATCAAGTGCCGTGCCGACTGGCGTAGGCGTTCATGATTCTCCACAGATCTCGGTCTTTGGTTTTCTGGATCAACTCTGCCGTTGATATTCCTCCATGTCACCGTCGCAACCCATCCAGCATCATTTCTCGTGGTCTGCCTCTGTCTCTCTTCCCCCAATCTTTCCAGTTGTCACAATGTTCTCCAGCGCCTCTCTTCTCATCACATGACCAAAATAAGCGGTTTGTCTCTTTCTTATTGTTGTATATAATGTTCTAGTTTCATTAGCCTCTTTAAGGAACTTCCGGTCCCAAGCATGACGGCTAGGCATTGAACAGCTACGGCCTTTGGAGTATTTATCTTTGTGGCTGCGGTTTGCATTTAGCATTTTCCTCATGTTGGACTGGTAGCATATGGTTCCGTCGTCCTGCTACTGAGTGAGTGCGACTCTGTGAGCTGTGATATTCACGTGGAATGCTTCTACTTGTCCGCTTTTGTTTGTACAGTGACCTGCATGTTCGGAACAATGGCTACCGGCTGTTGCTGAATTGACTGATTTGCCTTTTCGGTTCACGAGTGCATTTTTCAGGAGACTCCTGGGAGTCGGCGCTGGAGCTACGGAATTTGTGCTTAATGCGACGCTTTCGGCGGGTCGCCCTGTGGATAGAGACAGAGCCATGTGAGAAAACCCGGGTCAATGAGGTCTTTCTGGTGACTGCCGATTCCATGAACTGTAGTTTTCGTGGAGGCCATTTGTGTTGGCATTCTGGCGGCGGCATTATGCACAGTGTACCTATGCGGGCTGTTGGATTGCCGAGACTCCTGTCTGTTCCACTTTTCACATTGGACAGGGGAATATTTTGTGTGATATTCACTGGCACAGGAACGGAGCATAATGGGGACGACCTGTTGCCGTGAAGTTGGAACCTCGACTGACTAACTAACTAACTAACTAACTAACTAACTAACTAACTAACTAACTAACTAACTAACTAACTAACTAACTAACTAACTAACTAACTAACTAACTAACTAACTAACAGACTAACTCCTCGGGAAGGTTAACCCGGTAAAAAAATGCTCGCAGAAGTCGGATGTGTCGGCCTAACGGTGCAAGAACGCAGCTCTGCTGTAAACAGGCACAACGAAGTCACATCCGGAAAAAAAAATCCGGATGAACGAAGAAGAAGAAGAAGAACAGACTAACTAACTAACTAACTAACTAACTAACTAACTAACTAACTAACTAACTAACTAACTAACTAACTAACTAACTAACTAACTAGCCTCTTTAAGGCATTCGTTGTTAGTTACTTTGGCAGTCCAAAGAATTCCCAACATTCGTATAAGGAACCACATCTCTGTTTCTTCCAATCTCTTCCTAATTTGTTTATTTATATTCCAAGATTCACAGCCATACAGCAAAACAGGTTCTATATAGCTCTCCAGCACTCTCTTTCTTACATTCAATGATAGTGACTTATTGCATAAGATATTCTTCATTTTCTGAAATGCAGCCTTTGCTTGCCCTATTCTGCTCTTGATCCCTGATGTGAATCTTCCATCTGATGTTATAAATGTCCCTAGATATTTAAAAATATCCACTTGGTGAAGAATTTCCCATTCTATCTCTATTTCACAGTTGGGTGTCACCTATTTCTTTGATATCACCATTGTTACTATTTTCTTGATATTCAAGGAGGGTCCTTTCTTTGCACTCTCTGTTACTACAATGTCCAACAATTGTTGTAGATCTGTTGCATTATCTGCTATCAATACTGTGTCATCTGCATTTCGTGTATTATTTATATTATATCCTCCAAATATTATTTCTGGCTTTTCTTTGATCTCTCTCATTATTACTTCGCTATAGAGGGAGAAGAGATCCGGTGACAAAACACATCCCTGTCTTACTCCCAACTTTATTTGTTCATAATTTCCTTCTTTATTTCCAATTTTAATTGCTGCTGTTTGGTTCCAGTAAGTATTTTTTTATTATTCTGAGATCTTTCACATCAATGTTAATATCTTCCAACATTTTAATAAGTTCCTAATGTTTTATTTTATCAAATGCCTTAGTATAATCTATGAAGCACAAATATATGTCTTTCTTTTACTTCTGTAGAACGTTCAATTACTGTTCTCAGTATATACACAGCATTTACTGTACCCTTGCCTTCTACAAACCCACATTGTTCTTCTCCTATTTCGGGTTGTATTTTATTTCTAACTATTTGTATGATAATTCTCAGCAAAACTTCGTGATGTGGCTCATTATAAAAATTATTCGATGTAGATCACATTCCAAGGCTCCTGATTTCTTCGGGATTGCAATAAATATAGAATTACATAATTCAGGAGGTGTATCTCCAGTATCGTATATTGCCTTCAGCAGTCTGGTGACTTGGTCTATTCCATATTCTTCTAAGACATTGATCATTTCTATTGTGTTGTTATCTGTACCCGGGGTCTTGCCAGTTTTCATATGGATAAGAGCATTCTGATCTTCCATCTTCAAAATTGATGGTCCTTCATTATTATTCCGATGATCAGATTGTTCTTCTCTTGTATCATCATAAAGGTATTTCACATAATCTGACCACGCATGTAAAATCTGATCTTTTTCTATCATGATTTTGCCATCTTTGGGTTTTAGGCAACCCGTTGATACGTGTGTTCTCTTGTTAGAGATGTCATTAATTCTTTTGTGCATTAATTTGGTATTCAGTGTGTTGTGTTGGTTTTCAATTTCCTTGCAATTTTCCTAAAACCATGTTTCTTTTGCCTCTTTGCATAGCTTCCTAATTTTCGTGTAAATCTTTTCGTATTTTTCCTTGTTATTTTTGTTATTTCTTCTTATTTCCATGAGTTTTAAGATGTTTTCCGCCATCCATTACTTGCGTCTTATTATCTTTATTTTTGGGATGGTTGTTTCTGCAGCTTGGTTGACTGATTTCTTTAATATTTCCAATTGGTCACTGACGTCTTGAAATAATATTTCCATATCGGACAATGCATCGAAACTGTTCTTTACTTCTAAACTTTTTTACTTCTAAACTTCTTTACTTATTCTTTACTTCAAATAAAGTCCGTCCGTTCGTTCGTTCGTTCGTTCGTTCGGTCTACGATGAATTTATTTTTTATCTCCTCACTCTTCAGTGTCTGTAGATCAAATTTTGTGTTTCTTGGTGTATATTTGACTTTCTTTAATTTTATATGTAAATTGCTTAAGATTAATCTATGGTCGCTGTAGCAGTCTGCGCTTGGTATAGTTTTTGCGACTTTTAAGGCATTTCGAAATCTTCCGTTGATGAAAATGTAATCAATCTGATTTATGATCTTATGATTAGGACTCCTCCATGTCCATAAGCTCCTTGAGTACTGTTGATACCAGGTATTTCCAATAATCACATCATGCTCTTTTGTCACAATACTAGATTGCAACCTCTTTCATTCTGTTCCACTAGTCCATACTTGCCTTCTATGCATCCGTCCTGTTGATTTCCAACTTTCGCATTCAGGTCACCCATTATTATATGTATTTCAGAATTCTCGCATTTCTTGAAGGCATTTTCTAAATCATTATAAAATTCATCAATGCTGTCATCACTACTGTCTGCTGATGGTGCATAAACTTGTATCGTTGTCGTTGACAATAATACCTCCAAAAATAATACAACCAACAGTAATACCACCAACAATAATACCCAAAACAATAATACCCCCAACAATAATACCCCCAACAATAATACCATCAACAATAAAACCACCACCAACAAAACCAATGTCAACAAAGCTTGTAGTATAACGCTGACATCTTCAATCACCAACATTACCACCGTCACTACCATACACCACAACAATAATAACTTGTACTTTTTCCCTTATGTTTCTTAATATCCGTCCCTGATTTGTAAACAGCCGTTTCCACAACTCTGATAATATCATTCCTCCTTTCCTTTTCCCACTCCCCAATGAAAGTCTATTAATTCGAGGGTTTAAAAACAAGAGGGCAGACCTTTGAATCTTACAGGGCACACGAAATTAATGACCATGCTTATCGCTGTGAGCCTCCATCCCGTCGTTGAGCAGCGTGTGGAAGATAGCCCGCGCTTGCATCAATGTCTTCGGCTGTACCGTGGTTGTCTCCTGCCGCCCTGATGTATATCTGCTTACACAGACAGGCAGCAGATCGCAGTCAGTGTTGGAAGCACCCTTTGTCAATACCGCCTGCTGCTTTCCCACAGACAGACAGCTCTTTATTTTCGATGACGATTCTTTGCATCAATTTTGACAAAGTAGCCCTTAGGCCGTGACAGCAGGCAAAAGACGAATGTGGCAATATTGTTTAAGTGTGAATTTCATTTGAAGCAATTGATAAAATGATGCAAGGGGAAATAAAGGGAAGGAGATGATATGCCTGTTAAGTTTTATCACGAAGATGGTGTGTATTGTTTGTATTTCTTGACCAAATTATGTTCCATTTAATAATACCATTAATAATACCATATGTTAACAGACTACTACTTACGTACATGATAAAACACATTCCGCTTTCGTATCTCTTGTTGTCCCAGGCAGTTGTACCCCTTAGAGCAGGGGTAACCAAACTATGGCCTGAGGGCCGGATCCGGCCCGCGACGTCATTTCATCCGGCCCGCCGACGGTACTCGAACTTGCTTGATATAAAGTATGGAACACGAGACGTTGTGATACAATTTAAATGTAAATATATTTAGAATAATAGGAGATCTTCACATGTGCGGAGGCCTCCTGACCGCTATTTGTCTTAAATTTAATATTTTCAATTATAAATTATTGTATCTAGTTTTCTTGTTTATCGTGACGTTTGCTCATTTCGCGCCATTCCAGGTCCTTTCCCGGCTCGTGGTAGAACCGCCTACGCTCTGTCGTTACCATGGTTTCCATGGCACAACTCACACACACACACACACACACGCACACACACACACACACATACACATTTCCCTCCCCCAGATGCGTCCGTCTATCAACACAGGTCCGATGCTCCAGAAGTATTTACTTAATTTTGCCAGCCATCCTTTATATAGGTATGTAACAAGGATTTCTTGTTTGATAGTGATAGGTATGTGAACTACAAGTGTGAATAGAGGCAATAAAGTAGCAAACACAGCATAAAAATTCCATAGAATCCTCGTGTTATTACGAAAATATTATCCCCAGCTCAGAAGAATTCCCCGGTCAAGGTGTTAATCGAGCTGATCTCTAGGCCCGTGTTTTTCAACATTTCCTCTGGAGCAGATCCTTACGCAAATGTTTACTTTGCTCAAGGAACTCTGTGTGATGATCCAAATGTCTGTCCTATTTTATGTAATAAACCAAATTGGCAGAAATGCTGCATTGAGGCGATCTAGGTATGTTTCGGCGGAACCCCTGGCTGGCACTCTCGGAACCTCGTTTGAAAAACATTGCTCTAGCTTTTTATTTAGACCGGCCCTATTTATATATTTTGCAAACCTTATTATGAAATAATAATTACCTATAAACTTTATATGTATCTTTAGTGAGCCGTAGTTTCACCAGTGACCCCTTGCCCTCTGCTTTTCTTGTGTTTCAATAGGTCTTTAATTATGTTTCTAATTCAATGTCCCTTTCATTTTCAGATCCCGAGTACTTCACCCTTCATTATGGCTACTAAGAAAAGAAAAGTGGACGTCGAGTGTCGCGTTTTCAATGAAAAATGGGGAGTAAAATACTTCTTTGTGGAAATAATAGACAAGGAAACCAGTTGCGCAATATGCAGAGAAAGTGTTGCTGTTTTGAAAGAATACAAACTTCGGCGTCACTAGGAAACAAAACATCTATCAACATATTCAAAGTTTTCTGGAAAGTTACGCTGTGAGAAATATGAGTCCATGAAACGTTTTTTAGAAACACAAAGAAATCTTTTCCGGGAAAGTTTGCTGAAAATGAATCTGTCACTCGTACAAGTTACAAAATAGTGCATAAGATGGCAGAACGAAGAAAACCATTTCCTGATGGTAACTTTATCAAAGAGTGTATGATGGAAGCAGCAAATGACATGTGTCCTGAGAAAGCCGATTTGTTTGGAACTATCAGCCTTTGGGCAAGTTCAGTTGTGCGAAGAACAGAAGAATTCGGCGAGAACATAGTGCTACAGATACGCGAGAAAACTAGGAACTTGTGGTATTCTCTGACGCTGGGTGAGTCTACTGATCTCTCGAGTACGTCACAACTTTTCGTGTTCATTCGTGATGTCAGTTTGGACTTTAAGATAACTGAATTGTTGGCATCCGTTTGCAGCATGCATGGAACAACAACTGGAAAAGACATTTTCATGGAAGTGCAAAATTTCTTTCAAGACTATAACCTTCATTTGAATCCGCTACGAGGTGTTACAGTTGATGAACGAAAAAACATGGCTGGAGTGAGGAATATGATACTGGAGATATACCCCCTGAATTATGTAACTCTATATTTATTGCAATCCCAAAGAAATCAGGAACCTTGGAATGTGATCAACATAGAACAATTAGTATAATGAGTCACATCACAAAGATTTTGCTAAGAATTATCATGCAAAGAATGAGGAAGAAGATACAACCTGAAATAGGGGAAGAACAATGCGGGTTTGTAGAAGGAAAGGGTACAGTAAATGCTGTGTATATGCTGCGAACAGTTATTGAACGTGCTATAGAAGTAAACAAGGATATACATCTTTGCTTTATTGACTATACAAAGGCTTTTGATAGCGTTAGACATGTCAGCATGGTGGATATGCTTGCAGATCTACAAATTGATGGGAAAGACATTAGACTTATAAAAAACATATATTGGAAACAACAAGTTGCAATAAGGATTGATAATGAAGTGGGACAGTATCAGCCAATTAAGAGAGGTGTTAGGCAGGGATGTGTGATGTCTCCAGATCTTTTTTCCCTGTACAGTGAAAATATTTTCAGAAATGTAGAGGTTATAAATGGAATCAGCATTGGAGGACGAAACATCAATAACATTAGATATGCAGATGATACAGTATTAATTGCAGACAATGAGCAGGACCTGCAACAATTAGTAGATGCGGTTGTTGTACACAGTGAGCAACTGGGGTTAGAATTAAATTGTAAAAAGACTCAGGTTATGGTCGTCAGTAGGAAGGAAGAAGTGCCACAATGTAATATACAAGTAAATGGAAATATTCTTCAACAAGTGAATCGGTACAATTATCTTGGAACAGTTATAACATCTGATGGGAGATGCCTTGAAGAGATTAGAACAAGAATCGCCATGGCGAAAGTAGCCTTAGCAAGATGAAAAACATTCTGACCAATAAGAAGATGTCAATTGAAACGAGAAAAAGAGTGTTGAGGGGATACATAGAGCCTGTTCTTTTGTATGGATGTGAAACTTGGACAATGAGCAGTCAAGCTGAAAAGCATCTGATGGCTGCAGAAATGTGGTTTCTGAGGAAAATGCAAAGAATACCATGGACAGACAGAAAAACCAATGACCAAGTACTACAGGAGACAAATGAACATCGTAAACTGATTAGAGAAATTAGACGTAGACAGTCAAAATTTTTTGGACATGTTATGAGAAGAAATGGATTGGAGAACTTAGTGACAACTGGCAAGATCGAGGGGATCAGACCAAGAGGAAGACCGAGAGGAAAATACCTGGATGGCTTGGCCACATGGCATGGACGAGACAAGAACACTGAGCTGATCCACGACACTGGTGATCGAGTGAAATGGCGAGTCATGACCGCCCACGCTTTCCGGCATGGCACATGATTGATTGATTGATTGAGTGAGGAAGGATCTGATGGGGCAGATCAGGACTCAGTTGGAAGATTTGCAAATTCCGGGCGCTCGATACATTCACTGCATCATACATCAGCAAACACACTGTGGGAAAGACTTAGATATTTCTTGTGTACTGAAACCCGTCGTTTCTGATGCGCAATTCATTCGGGGACATAAACTAAATCACCGTCAATTCCAGGCTTTTCTTGAAGAATTTTTTTTCTGAATTCCTGTCCAATATGGCTGATAGGTCGGAGATACGTTAAGGTCTGTGTGTGATTTTACTTCTAGAGATGGTTTACTTACGCGTATTTTCTCATTTTGGACATTATCACGTAATTTCATCCACAATCTACTGGCCGGAATGTTTAGTTCGACAATGAAATGCGGATACAGTAAAATGCTTCTATTTGCAAAGTAAACATTATGTTGTTAGGGTCAAGGAGAGTCTGACAGAGTCGTATGAAGAAATTCAAAAGTACTAAATAGCATCTGTCCACAATATTTATGTATTTGGAATTAAAGAGTTTTGATTCAGCAGTACAGAAGAACAGAATCGTGGAGGCAATTATTTCAATTATGTGCTTCTTCGTTGAATATTTTGGATTTTCATACCAACGGTTCCTGTAAATACGTCATTATGTAAAATTAACTTTACTTCTTGAGTACTCTCTAACTCAGTGACTAAAGCTTTTGTGCACTGGCGGTGACGTCATTATTTTGGTTGTGTTTATAACTAACAAATATCGGAGGAACAGCATTATGTATTCGTGTGTCGAATAAGACCATAGTCTCCTCTTGACAAGATAGGCGCTGAAGACGGAGGCAGCCAGCCAGGAGGTGCACTATAGAAATCAGGCTGCCACGCAATTACGCCATGAATTATGTCGACAACTGCTACATGTTATGGTGCTCGCCCTGCTCTGGACGCCCAGCCAGGTGCAGTGCCAGGCCCTATTCCTCGTAAGGGTCAAACTACAACTACTGCCAATTGAATTTAACATTCACTGCTTATCTCATCATGTTTATGTCAATTCCAGGAATCTTACTAGATTGGACCAGTATTTTATTTTTATGTTACACAATGTATACCATATTTTCATCACCATTTTACATATTTTCCATTTTTTCCCAATTTTGAATGTTCTGTGAGGATGCTCACGATAGTCGACAGTGTGTACGTGTGAAAAGTGTGGGAGTTTATTCATATTAGTTTTAGTGATTATGTGAGGCAGCATGTATGTGTGTGGATGGATGGGTGTGTGTATGTGTGTCTATGTGTATGTGTTTATATGTGTGGATGTGTGTGTGTATGCATGTCTGTATGTGTGTATGGGTGTATATGTGTGTGTACAGGTGTATATGTGTGCTTGTGTGTGTATGTCTGTGCGTGTGTTAAGGTGTGCGTACATGTGTTTATGTGTTTTTATGTATAGGCGTGTGTATATGTGTGTGTATGTGTGTGTGTGTGTGTGTGCTCGTGTATGTATGTGTATATGTTTGGTGTGTAAGTGTGTATGCATGCAGTGTATGCGAGGGAGTGTGTTTTCGTGTCTTATGTGATTACGTGTGCGTAAGTATGTGTATGCGGGTGTGGATTGTGTAGATGTGTGTATGTGTGTGGGTATATGTGTGTATTTGCGTGTGTATGTTTTGTGTGTGTGTGGGGGGGGGGTACGTGTGTGTGTGTGTGTGTGTGTGTGTGTGTGTGTGTGAGAGAGAGAGAGAGAGAGAGAGAGAGAGAGAGAGAGTTGAGCGCATGCATGCCATCTAATATGCTATTCCATAAATGTAATTCAGCTTCTGATTTTGCTATTAGTGCTTGGTCGTCCGCAAACAGAAGTTCTCTAATGGTTAGATTTGCAGATGGTTCTTCTTCTGTGTTCTCGTCATGCGGTATTCTTGCTGTCTCTGCTTGGCTGGTTTCTTTACATATGTTGTCTATATATGTTACGAGCAAGAGAGGGAACAGGACACAACCTTGTCGTACTCAAGATCTTATGGTGAAGGGTTCTGAGTGTCCTCCAATTGCTCTTACTATGCATTCACTATTGTTGTATAAACTTCTACATAGGTTTGTTAGATGTGTACTCACTCCATATTGTTTAAGGATTTCCCACAGCTTGTTTCTATCTATACTATCGAATGCCTTTTCTTGGTCGACAAAGGCTAAGTAGAGTGTTTCATTGAATTCGATTGATTGTTCTATAGTTGTCTAAGAGCAAAAATGGCATCTGTGCATCCTTTGTTTTTCCTAAATCCGAAGTTGTGTTTCGCTTAGCTGGGGTTCTAAAGTAGTTCGTAATCTTTTTCCAAGAATTTTGCAAAATATTTTCCCAGTATGACTCATCAGTGAAATGGCTCTGTATTGTGTGCAGTCTCTTTTGCTGCCTTTGTTTTTCCAAATTGGGATAATTATGGCGTTTCCCCAGTCTCATTGTGTCTGTTGTTCTACCCAACCATGGTTGAATAGTCTATGTAGCCAAGCTGTTCATACTTCTCTTGCTGCTTTAATTAGTTCATTTGGTATTTCATCCTGTCCCAGTGATTTGTTCAATGGGGCTAATCTAATGGCTTCTATAATTTCTTCTTTTAGTATGTCTGGTTCTAGTTCTTCGGTGACATCTGTGTAGGTCTCTTGAATTCCTGTGACATCTGATGGGATGTTGAGAAGTTGTTCGAAATACTGCTTCCAAGTTATTAGGATTATAAGGTGTCATATATTTTTGAAGGGAGTGGGAGATCACTGTAGTGCATGCCCCATCTCTAACAAAAGAAGTAGAGCCCCATCCTCTTCTATCTTCAATAACCCCAGAATATGAACCTTGAGTTATCTGCAGGCCTCGTTCTATTAAGTATGTCTAGGAGATATAGATTATCGCCCTGGTGAGAATAATGATTACTAACTGGGATTCTGCCCCTTCTCCAAGGATTCTGTAGCTCTGGAGCCCCCTTTTTGTTTATCAAATCTGAGGAAAGTCTGGAGAATTTTCTCAGCCTGATTTAGATGAAGAAAACATGGATGTTGAGCAGTTGATAGATCTAGAGTCTTCTCTCCCCCATTTTAGTAAGTCATTATGTGTGGATTTATTGTTAAACAATCAAACACATAATCAATCACATTAGATTCTGACAACATGATGTACAAAGAAGTTGTTGACTCACAGATAGGTTTGAACTGATAAATTAACAGAAGGTCAATTCATGTTAATCATTTATTGACTGGGCCCGAGCTTTCTGGTCAGTACATACATCTCCATTGTGATTTACACAAGATACATTAGAAAAGTCGCATATTGGACCAGTTACACAGAGACCATCAATAAACAAGCATCAATACATGAGAGGTCAACAAGTGTGAAAACATATTAAACATTTTGATGTTGCACATGTTAAGTGTGATGGTAATTCAACAATTAAATATCAGTTTCCTGAAATTGGGTGTGGTGTATACCAATGAGAAAGGTAACCTGGTGACTGGAAGATTAGGTAAGCCAGGGTCCATTGACTGATGGATCTACTTCAGGTCTGCCCGTATAGCTCCTCTGAAGGCCTCCCCATACTCTGCTCATGGCCAAGTCATCCTCCATCTCACTTGTGGTTCATCTCTTTCTCTCGGCTTCCCTCTTTCAGGTCTGATTTAGGCGGTTAGTTTGCTGATGTGTTGGGTGGTTGTTGGTATGTAGCCACCAGGATCACTGATGAATATTCACATAAATATATACATTCCTACCAATACAATATTCTAGAAGTAGGTCGGAAGAAATCTAAATTCCTGAAGTAGGAACTAGTTCCCCTCCCCTCCTTTTTTCTCTAATCTAGTGTTGGGTTAATTTGGGGTGGTCAGAGTTTATCACACTGTGTACGCCTTGTATCAACTGGTTCCTGCTGTATGTAAGTTCTCATTTGACCTGGGGTCAGTGAACGTGTACAGTAAGACAGTGACAAGAGTGAGAATGTGTCAAGATGCATGTAAATAAATGACATACAATTATAACATTTCTTCCACTCAATGGTGTTTATAATGTGTATAAATAATTCTCTGTGTTTTCCCAATTAACCAACTTCTTCTTCTTCTGTGTCTAATAACTCTCTCCCATTATCTGTTGTGTTGAGTGGTGTGGTGTTGTGTGTTGGGTGGTGTGGTGTTGTGTGTTCAAGCCGTGTTGATTAATGAGTTAAGTTCACTGCGCGTGATGGTGTTCCGCGAAGCACAACTTTCTCATGTAATGCAGTTCATGTGTGCCCTTATCTAATTAAAATTTGACAAAAATATAAATACTTATTCCATCAAACCCTATTGATTCAATAGATGAAGGAGAAAGGAAAGATTGATTTCTCTTTCAGCTTTCTAGATTGTAAATAGGCATAGATAAGTCTGTTTTAGAACAAGGCACTTATTCTAGTACACGAACTGTCATTTCAGCTGTAGGTAGTGATAGCATCTTTTATCAGTGTTTCTGGTGAAATGCACAAGATTGCTTTAGAATCATCACTTCGTACAGTTGTTCAGAATAGAATGTAGTAGTATAATGCACTTCTTAAAGTTAATAATTATCTCTAAGAATATAAGAGATTGCAGTTTCATCGAAGAGAGTATTGGAGTGTCATTTTGCCCGGGAATGGCTCTGCGTCATTAGAATCTACAGTCGAGCATTTTTACATTTCAGAGGTTTTAATTAATAATAATACATTTCCATTGACATTACAAACACGGGTTACCATTACTTGATACCTGATACATTGGGTTCTTAGTCTAATCTCGGGAATCACAAGCTTACCTCAGATCTAGACACCCCGCATTTCCATGTTTGAAAATTTGGTCACACCAGCTTCTCACATCTATTCATAAGGCTGGTTGCAGGAAAAAGTGCGGGCTTACCAGATCTGATGAAATATTAACATATGCAAATCCGGCGTTGGCGCGAAAGCGGGTCACATGTCTATTTCGTCCAATGGTCTTCCGAGCTTTGTCTGATGAAATCTTTCTAAGAATCCACGTCATCTGTCACTTATGCAGTTCCAGTTT
The DNA here is from genome assembly GCA_963921405.1 of Cepaea hortensis. NCBI lineage: Eukaryota > Metazoa > Mollusca > Gastropoda > Stylommatophora > Helicidae > Cepaea > Cepaea hortensis. Next base: position 105,887,591 of record OY992878.1, on the reverse strand, counting down.
CGATGTTAAGTTTTAAGTCCTAGTTTCCGTTTGCGGTTGTGAAGTCAATTTCTTTTAATGTTGTTTCCTCTTCTTGCGGCATGTTTTGGTAAATGAATAATGGTGGTTAGCGTTATGCCACATAAGGTAAATTATTACATGTAATAAATGATAGAAATGGTCAAACTATAACAGAAAGCAAATATATATTAGAAAGTTGTAAGGTCTGCTGTGGTGAAATATTCGATGACAAGACAAAGAGCTCAGTTAATATGCATGCAAGCTTAGAGAAAGACCAACCTTTAGCAGAGGAAGTACGATCAGCAATACAAAGTCTAGAGAAAGGAAAAGCACCAGGTTGTGACGACACAACAGCAGAACTAACCCATGCAAAAGGCGAATGTCCTAACAGCGTCCGTATCTGCCATGCACTATGTGTGAAGATTTAATTTGGCTATTTAGTCCAACGCAAGGAAGAGAACTATCTACACTCCTCTGTAAAAGAAAGGGCATTTTAAACTGCACACCAATTATCAAACATCGCAACCATAAATCATGCTAACAAAATCTCACTGTGAATAACTATGAAGGCTTTTGCAAATAAGATAGAATATGACATACAAGAAGTCCATCCATCCATCATGTGCCATGCCGATAAGCGTGGGCGGTCATGTTTTGCCATCTCACTCGATTACCAGCGTCGTGGATCAGCTCCGTATTTCTGTCTCGACCAATACAAGAAATACAAGCAACTTTTAGTCAAGACGGGTGAACCTGGGACCATGTCTTTAAAACGAGAACGATCTTTGAGAAATGTAGAGTAAAATGTAGATCTTAATAATAAGAACTTTGACTGTGTTCAACATTAGTTCCGTTTAATTGGATCATTAAATCACGATCAACAAGGTCTCCAGCTCATCTGATCAGTTTAATTGAATAATTATAAATAAATAACAAGGACTCCAGCTCATCGGATCCACTTAATTTAATTTTTTTTTAAATTTAATATCCTGTTTTTACAGGACATCGCTGTCAACACCAGTATTTTACTGCTGTTGTTGATGTCTTGGCAAGTATACGTTCAGTAGTTTGCCATTGCTTTCAGAACGACCGGCTCCCATACCAATTCGTTAAAATCCAGCACATCTGATCCACTTAATTGAATCATTATATGATGACCAACAAGCAGCTGTTTAAGTAGACGGTGAAACATTAAACTAGGCAAGGATGCGGTCAACGAGTCCCAAATTTGCTTCCCCAAAAACTAGGGCAAACATAGAAGACCCATGGTAGTGTAGTAAGGGGGGTTGACTCGTTTTGAGTGTCTTTTTTGAGGCGGGTCCTGAGGGTCCGTTGAGTGTCTTTTTTGAGTCGGGTCCTGCGGGTCCGCTGAGTGTCGTTGAGATGGGTCGGTATGGACTATTAGGGTCTCTCCTGTGGGTCGGTTGTTGAGTGTCGTGAGTTGGATCCGTCGTTGAGTGAGGGTGGTGTTTGGTGCAGTACTAATACCTTCACTACTGCTACCACTACAACAACTATAGTACTGGGACGTAGGAATCTGGCGGCGTGGTGTGAATGGCGGTGTGCGACGTAACAGCAACTGGGACGGCGGGGTGGTTGACGATTGCTTGGAGAATTGATTCACCGGTCGCACGGGGTCGGTTCATAACTATTAACACACGTGAAGGGGTACATCAGCGGTGTGGCTTTCAACCGTGCGTGTTCTCACATAACTATGGTAAACAGTCGTTTACAGGTCTTTACAGGTCACGACTCGCCGAAAGCAGTGTTGCATAGTGCTGACATTATTATGGTCTCGTTGTGCTGATAGACCATGTTCACAAAAACATAATGTGATTGATGCTGAGATGGTGTTGTGGTACAGGAGTGTGTGTTAAAAACGTTTAGAAATGTTACCAGTAAAACATTGGCATTGAATGAATGGCTGATTATCATAATCATAATAGTAGCAATATCTCCTCATAATACGAGCACTATCTCCTGCGGTATCTCCGGCGGGCCTATTCCCGCTGGTTGTGGGGTCCGCTAAGGTCAGGCGGAGAGTCTGACGATAGTGCACGCTTTACACAGGTCCGGACACTTGTGACTGACAGATGTACGCGTCCTATGGTCCGGGCGCGTACGAGACCCTCACCTGTGGGACTTGGCTGAACGCCTCTAAGCGGGGTTCCTTAGGTTCCAGGGTCTGGCCATCACTCGCCACCTGCTTGTGGTGGTGAGGTCTCGGAGATTTGACGCTGTGCCGCCAGCGTCTGCAGCCTACCTTGTGCCAGACGTATTGGTTACCCATTCCTCTGGAAAACACAAGATTAGACAGTGAGAGGGAACAAGTCGTTTGGGCACCACATGTTTCTCTGAAAGCTCTGCCCAGGCATTGTGATGGAACATTCCAACTCACATACTTTGGTCTGTCAAGACTGCAAGGTGCCACTCACAATAGTAGCAATAGTAATAGTAGCATTAGTAATAGTAGCAATAGTAATAGTAGTAGTAGTGGTTATAGTAGTAGCAGTAGTAATAGTAGCAATAATAGCAATAGAAGAAGTGGTATTAGTGGGAGTAGAAGCAATAATAATAGTAGTGGTAATAGTAGTAGCAATAGTAATAGTAGCAATTGTAATAGTAGTAACGACAGCAGTAGTAGTAGTACTAGTAGTTGAAGAAGAGGAAGTAGTAGTAGCGATGGTTGTGTTAACATTAGTAGTAGGAGTAATAGTAGTAGTTGTAGCTACTGCAGTAGTAGTAGTAGTAGTAGTAGTAGTAGTAGTAGTAGTAGTAGTAGTAGTAGTAGTAGTAGTATTAGTAGTAGTAGTAGTAGTAGTAGTAGTAGTAGTAGTAGTAGTAGTAGTAGTAGTAGTAGTAGTAGTAGTAGTAGTAGTAGTAGTAGTAGTAGTAGTAGTATTTGTAGCGACAGCAGTAGTAGTAATAGAAGTAATAGTTGTAGTACCACCAACAACAATATTATCTTGATCCTCGTTCTTATCGCATGTGTCGGTGTCTACAATGAGAGTGTCTGGTATGCTGTATGTGTCTTCTTTGTCTTGTACTTGTTTCTCTTCTTGTTGTTCTTGTTCAGTTTCCTTTGTCTTGCCCATAGTGTGTTTACTTTTTCATTCTTTTCTGGTATGTATCTAGTCGGTGATAAATCGTCTGTTTCTGTATCAACGCTGTGTTTTGACTGCAATAGTCTTCTGTTAGCCCATTTTCTCTTCATTGGATTGGTGATGATTTGAAAACCGACAGTCTTCGTTCTTTGGATTTTTTTCTTGTGTGTTATTTTATTGTGTGTTCCTGTTTTCTCGTATGTTGATTTGACTATTGAAAGTTTGTGTCAGTTCAGTTATTTCCCGTGGAGGAGTTTTTCTTACGAGTGGCGGTAAAATCGCCTTGGCTTTGTATACCAATTGCTGCTGACGTTGGCGTCATCGGTTGTCGTCTACTAGGACAGTTATGTGCCCAGTGGTTGTCTTTCCGTTGTTCTTGTCTGTATATGTGCGCCTGTGTTTTGTCTGTATGTGTGTGACTTTGTTCTAGTCTGTATGTGTGTGCCTTTGTTCCATTGTGTTTGTGTATGTCTCTCTGTACTATTGTGTATTTGTGTGTGTGTGTGTGTGTGTGTGTGTGTGTGTGTGTGTGTGTGTGTGTGTGTGTCTATGTGACTTTGTTGCATTGTGTGTTTGTGTGTGTGTGTGTGTGCCTTTGTTCCATTGTGTTTGTCTGTGAATGTCGATTGTCTACCACGGTCATTTTAAACTGACTAACATGTCTTTCTGCTTGCACAAGGACGGCTTACGAAGGTTGATTATTTTAGCTTCAGCAAACTGTAACAATCGACTACTCCGTGTGTTGTTCAACACACGGAAGGCACTGTCTCTTTCAACCACGTGACCACTCTCGAGCACATGTCTCGCGACCAATGAAGCAGGACTGTTCCGGTGTGTCGGCCTGCCTTGGCTACCGTCTTCTGTGTGTAGTATCTTGTCCACCAAATTCGGAATGTGTTCCGAAACCCTGCAATGTAACTGTCGCTCAGTTCTACCTATGTAGATGGCCTCGCATCTGCATGTAAATTGGTAAATACAATTTGATTTGGCGTACAAAGCTACAGGTTCTTTTACTGCTGGGGTGGGGATCGGTGTGGTTCTGTACCTGATGACTAGAGTTGCAGCACAGAATGTTCGCTCGACTGCTGTGATGAGCCGGTCCCGCAGACGTTGCATTACGTCATCTCCTCGGAAGGTTAGCTGGATGAATACCTTGAGTTTAGGGACTGTAGTTACTTCTGGTTTCGGTTTGGGCTGTTGGCAGTGGCGCTTTATAAATCCTGTGGAGTACCCATTCAGGTTTAAGACATTCTTCAGAGTTTCAAATTCCTCTGTCAGTGTGTCCTGGGTGAATATCTTCCTAGCACGGTCAAACAGAGTCCGTACTAACCCCCGTTTGTACTGGACAGGTGAGAAGCTCTGAAAATTTAAGTATTGGCCAGTCCATGTTTCTTTACGGTACACCGATCTTTGAATTGTGCCGTCTGCTCTACGTCTCTTTAGGATATCTAGAAACGGCAACGCTTCGTTGTGTTCGTGTTCCATAGATAGAGAGATGTTTTTATGTGTCTCGTTCATTGTGGCCTGGAACGACTTTGCTTGTAGCTCGTCTGTGGTGATAATTAGTATATCGTCCACGTAACGACGGTAGAAGGCCAAGTTATTGATGTCCGAGGATCTCTTTTCTTCTAAGTGTGCCATGAAGATGTCCGCTAGAATAGGTCCAAGCGGGCTCCTCATGGCCACTCCGTCAATTTGGCGATATGACTTGTTTAGGAAGTTGAATTGTATGTTGGCAGTACATAATTTTAATAGCCTCTCTAGAATAGCTGATGGTATGCCTAGCTTTAGTTGTTTGTCTCTAATGCGTTCACTTATTATATTCACGGTCTCATCTAATGGAACGTTGGTGAATAAAGAGGCAATATCCATGCATGCCATGTGTTTATTGTTTATGTCCATAGTATCCAATAATTTCACCAGTTCGAATGATAAAACATTGAGAACAATGGTTGTGTAGAGATGTGATTAACTAGGTCGGCTGACATGTCACATAAACAATAACATAGGAAGCAGTAAACCTAAAACACACGTTTACACAAACATACATTGTCCAACTGTTCAATTTGAAGACATGCTATCATGAATGTATTATTATCTCTTCGTATACTAACGTTGCCGTTCTCTCTGGCCGAGGGGTTACAACACTTTCTCCGTAATCCCGTTTATCACGCAGAGTCTCGTAGCGGGCGAGAACTGGGAGCGGTTCTACCCCCGCTGGTGACTAGCGGGATAACTGAGCCGGCCGCTCAGAAAGCAATGGCAAACTACTGAGCGTAATCTTGCCAAGAAATCAACAGACAGCTGAAAGATGCTGATGTTGACAGCAATGTCCTGTAAAGGATATGCGAATTTAAAAAAAAATACTAACATTACTGTCTGAGAAATGAAACCTATTGTGCCTGAAATTATCGTAGTTTTTATTAACAGCGACTGAATCATTCCAATTACATTTGAGTATCCCATGAGACTCGACATCTTTCGTAATGTATAGCTGAGAATTTATTGTGTTTATGAATTTATCCCACTAGGTTTCAATGTCACATGATCAATAATAATGTCATAATCTGCGACCAGCATTGTTCACTCTCCTGTAATGCGGATCAATATGATTTCTTAGTCCTCGTTATTTAAGGCTTTTTGGTTGTTCTGGTGGCTGTGACGTTTGTTCTACACACGTGGTTGTCAATGGCGTCGGTCTGCTGACATATAGCTTCCCGGGCATGTTTCTATTCTATGGCGGTATTAACCAGTCGTGCCGTATCTTGTGTTGCGATACTTAGTCTGTTGCTTGGATACGGCCAGTCTGTCAATATATTATCATTTACTGTTATCTGTTATTGTTATGCTTGTCTATTATCACGTCAAGTTATTGTGTGTGTACTTTGACTTCCATATCCATATTTGTGATTTGTGACTTAGTCTTATGGTATATTATCACCAGCCATGCATGTGTTTAGTTTCCTGTTTAAGGTACAATCAGAACTTCATATGCGAGATTTCTATTCTGTCCTCCCATTGACGAATGTATTTACAATCTAGGATCGACATCCAGGCACTCGGGCAGACTCCAGTGTACCAGTCTTTTATTTTTCGCATATCCTATTACAGGATATCGCTGTCAACACCAGCATTTTACCGCTGTTGTTGATTTCTTGGCAAGATTACGCTCAGTAGTTTGCCATTGCGCTCTGAGCAGCTGGGCTCACATATCCCGTAAGTAGCGGGCGTGGTAAGAACCGCTACCAGTTCTCGCGCAGCTGCGTTTACTCGCGTGGATAAACAGAATTACGGAGAAAATTGCTATCCCTTAGGCCAGAGACCAGTCTACGTGAGCAAATATTAAAATGTAAGAATGTGCCAGTGAGGAGTTGAATACAGATAAGTCTACACTGTTCCAACACTCAATCCTTCTGCTGCAGTCACGGCCCATATAAAATCCCATTGCTTTGAGCTGTGTTTTCAATAATCTTTGTATCAGTGGACTGTGTCAGACAAAGATAGTCACATTTGTCATTTATCCACTGTTAATCTCTCCACATTTGATACACACGAAGTCATCACTGTGGTCTTTGTTATCGCAGATCTCTGCATGAGCAGGCTGGTGTGTGGACCTGAGATTACTAAGATTTGAGGCATCTATATACATGAACCATACATGCCACTCGTACTGAAGCTTGACTGTTAGACACAGGGCTAACTCCAGCGTTTGAAGTCCCAAATGTTCACTTAAGAGATGCAGTATTGGTTTATACTTTCAGTCTAGCAATGAATACAACTGTCTCCTACTCTTAGCAATGATGAATCTTCCTACCAGTCTTAGGTTTCTAACATTGGAGAACAAATGCTTGTGTCTGACTGCGCAGGACACCAGGGCCGTCAGTACATCCGGTGAAACAGTTCCCTGCAGCGTTATCTATGAGATGTTGCTCTTGTATTTCCTATCTCTCGGGGCTCCGCTCAAGGAGTGACCTGTCACGATTATGTCTGGTGACACCATTATCGCCGCCGTTATCTATGAGATGTCGCATTTGCATTTCTTTTCTCTTAAGGCTCCAGTCACTGCATGCTCTGCCAATGGTGACGAGAACATTTTGGTACTCGTACCTCGTCCACCTTCACTAATTTTTGTACCAACAATCAACCAAATATTGCTATCTTACTTTAAGTATGCCTAAAATAATGTTAGTTTTCAGATATCCCTCACAACTAGCCAATTATTAACACCCCCACCCCTTATTGTTATTTTAGCTTCCCCAGCCTTAGTCAGTTATTATAAGCTTTGTCCCTGTTGTTACTTTAACCTTTTTAATACAAGACGATTCTAACGTGAACTACTTCAATACCAGCAGTTATTGCATCCACTCATTCAGTACCAGACTTGTATAGTCTTAACAGATATAACTGATTCAGTAAATATTTTCAGAAATGTAGAAGATATAAATGGAATCAGCATTGGAGGACGAAACATCAATAACATTAGATATGCAGATGATACAGTATTGATTGCAGACAATTAGCAGGATCTGCAACAATCAGTAGACGCGGTTGTTGCACACAGTGAACTACTGGGATTAGAATTAAATTGTAAAAAGACACAGATTATGGTCGTCACTGGGAAGAACGAAATACCATAATGTAAAATACAAGTAAATGGGAATATTCTTCAACAAGTGAATCGGTACAATTATCTCGGTACAGTCATAACATCTGATAGGAGATGCCTTGAAGAGATTAGAACAAGAATCGCCGCCATGACGAAAGTAGCCTTTAGCAAGATGAACAACATACTGACCAATAAAAAGATGTCAATTGAAACGAGAAATAGAGTGTTGAGGGGATACATAGAGCCTGTTCTTTTGTATGGATGTGAAACTTGGACAATGTGCAGTCAAGCTGAAAAACATCTGATGGCTGCAGAAATGTGGTTTCTGAGGAAAATGCAAAGAATACCATGGACAGACAGAAAAACCAATGACCAAGTACTACAGGAGACAAATGAAAATCGTAAATTGATTAGAGAAATTAGACGTAGACAGTCCAAATTTTTTTTTGACATGTTATGAGAAGAAATGGAATAGAGAACTTAGTGACAACTGGCAAGATCGAAGGGAACAGACCAAGAGGAAGACCGAGAGGAAAATACCTGGATGGCTTGGCCACATGGCATGGACGAGACAGGAACACTGAGCTGATCCACGACTCTGGTGATCGAGTGAAATGGCGAGTCATGACCACCCACCCACATATGATTAATTGATTGAGTAAAGGGAACATAAGCATAAAGGGAACATAAGCACACGTGTTCTTCCTAACATATCATCAATGGAGAGCACCATGGAGAGGTCACAGGATTGTTCTCTTCCAACTTCATGCCTCGTTTTTCTTTCTTCTGACCAAGTGATTACGTTCACGTTGTAATGTGTAAACAGAATTTCTCAATTCCTTACACCACCATCAACTCTGTTGTTGTACTCGCCGCTTGTACTGGAGAACAGAAACTAAGTCTGTACAACAAATATCCACTAGATTTCAGACTTATTTGAGTCAGCTGTTATTTCCCTGTATAACATGGCGAAAGCACAACATCATGCACTAAGATTACTTAGCTTATATGTTCTGACCAGTACTAGTATGTTGAAAAACAGACAAAAAGAAGCAAATGATGATACATTTGGCGACATAAGTAAATGTGAAAAAATATAGGCAATCCTTACGATCAATTAAAGTAATAAGAAATAATCAAAATCTCGGAAGACAGCAAACGTGGATGGCAAATATTTGAGAGTTATCAAATGTACTGTCATTTTGGGAGCTGTAAAAACATATACTTATATAATATGTGTTGATGAGTATGTACAAGCGTGATGTTATGTGGTGAATGATCTTGTCTGTCTACAGTTAGACATGTGCAAGTGTGATGTTATGTCGTGAATGATCTTGTCTGTCTACAGTTAGACAATAATCCAGAAGTGACAGTCAAGGAAAATATAGTGAAGATTCTGCCATGTGTTTCCTACTCAGCGTTGACAGCACAGTGTTGACAGCACAGTGTTAAGAACAAGAAATGAACGTGATTCACAAGAATTGATAATGGTCGCAGCAACTGACAATTACAATTAAATGATAGTACAAAACAAAAACCTGAGAATTACAGTTAACCGATATCATCAAAGACAACTCAAAGTTACACTTAATCGATATCACCAACCAAAACAACTCAAAGTTACAATTAATCAATATCACCAACCAAGACAACTCAAAGTTACAATTAATCAATATCACCAACCAAGACAACTTAAAGTTACAATTAATCTATATCATCAAACAACGCAACTAAAAGTTGCAATTAACCGATATCACCAAAGAACATAACTCAGACATAACAGCAGACATACATAACAGCAAACATAATAACAGCAGATATACATAACAGCAGTCATACAGAGCAGCAGCCAGACATAACAGCAGACGACAGACATTGTTGCAGACAGTCATTGTAGCAGACAGACTTAGCAGCAGACAGACAACAGAAGACAGATAGACAGACATAGCAGCAGACAGACAACAGCAGACAAACAGAATAGCAGATAGGCATAGCTGTAGACAGACATAGCAGGAAACAGTCATTGTAACAGATAGCTACAGTGTACAGACGTAGCATCAGGTAGACATGACTGCAGACAGACATAGCAGGAAACAGTCATTGTAACAGATAGCTACAGTATACAGACGTAGCATCAGGTAGACATGACTGCAGACAGACATAATCGCTGAAAGACATAACAGCAGACATATATAGCAGCAGATATACCTGCATATAGTCATATCATCAGGTAAACAGATATATCAGCGGGCAGATATACCAACCGACAGACATAACAGCAGTCAGATATACCGAAGACCGACATACCAGCTGACAGTAATATCAGCAAACAGGCATAACAGCAGGCAGACATTATAACAGCAATAGGCTGATATACACAGATAGACAGACAGATAGGTGGACGGACGGACGGACAGACAGACAGACAGATGGATAGATGACGAACAGACTCACGGACGGACGGAAAGCGGGCGGCGGGAGGGCGAGCGGTCGGACGAGCGGATGTATGGACGCACCGACGGTCGGGCGGACGGACGAATGGACGGAGGGAGGGACGGACGGATGGAGGGATGGATGGACGGATGGATGGATGGATGGATGGATGGATGGACGGACGGACGGACAGACGGACGGATGGACGGATGGATGGATGGATGGATGGATGGATGGATGGATGGATGGATGGATGGATGGATATGTGGATGGATGGATGGATGGATAGATAGATAGATAGATAGATAGATAGATAGATAGATAGATAGATAGATAGATAGATAGATAGATAGATAAGTGATAATGTAGACAGAGGCCGTATTTGAGCATAGAAGGACACTGAAATCAGGGAACTTAAAATTGCCTGGCATTGCCACATTCCACTCTCTCGTGGCCCTTGCAGTTGTCCACAACCAGCTCTATTATCACATGATCCCAATGTGTTCGACTATTGATCCAGATAAATATTGCTTTCCGCTGCAGTCTCAAGGGTCGGTATGAACTTAATGGGACAATATTGATGTCGAATATCGCCTTAATTAACCCATAAAATACGAAATGTAAATACATGCTTTCACGAGATGAGACATAAAAATAAAGTGGCTCTAATGGGCAAAGATAATGTTATTTAAGGTCACGTTGTATTTGATTGGAGATTAGGGAAGCGGAAATGAAGACAGCCTGGCTCATGGCGCAATGTTAAAGAAATACAAGACGTGTCACGTGATTTCAGTAAATCATTAACATGTATTTTTCAACCCTGTTTTTATATTTGTGACAGCGGATAGAAACAAACAGTTAAATCTTGCACAATGCACTGGGGACATTCAAGAAGAGACACACTCAAAACATGTCAGTTAAAAAGTACTACGGTAATCATGATGGAGTTGAATAAGCATTTCAAAATATATGTTTCCTTCCTCTATAGGCGCCTGATTGTTATTTTCCTGTATCCCAGTGCTTCTCTAATTGTCCGCGATGCAGCCCAGGGGCTTCTGGCGAGAGAAGATTCTAGGTTCTGAAAGAATATTGTCCTTGACTGGAGAAATAAGAGCGCAAGAGAAGATGTTTGGTTCTGTAGAAGATGATTGTGTATGGTTGGAGAAATGAACAATAAGATAATAGATTTGTGGCTCCGTAAGAAGATTGTGAATGGTTGGAGAAATGAACAACAAGATATAAGTTTACTGATTCTGTAAGAAGAAGATTGTGTATGGTTCTAGAAATGAACAAAAATGATAACAGTTTCTTGTTTCCGCAAGAAGATTGTGAATGGTTGGAGAAATCAAGAACGAGGCAGAAGTCTGTAGGTTATGTAAGAAGATTGTGTATGACTGGAGACATGAAAATGTCTCTTATGTCTGTAAGAAGATTGTGTATGACTGGAGACATGAAAATATCTCGTATGTCTGTAAGAAGATTGTGTATGACTGGAGACATGAAAATATCTCGTATCTCTGTAAGAAGATTATGTATGACTGGAGACATGAAAATGTCTCGTATGTCTGTAAGAAGATTGTGTATGACTGGAGACATGAAAATATCTCGTATCTCTGTAAGAAGATTATGAATGGATGGAAAATAGAAAAACAAATGTTGTAATGAAGGCGCCCTTGTGCAATAAAAGTGAACACGGAGAAAACAAACTAAACTAAACATCTTCACGTGCTACAGAGAAGATCACTTGGAGAACAGCCCGAGAGACAAGAGAACCTATGCGGAAAATGGAGAACATGAAGCAGCCAGATAATGTCGAAGAAATAATCGTTGGATGCATTTAAAGGTACTGATTGGCACTTGTTAAAGATAGTTTAGTTTAGTTTTGTTTTGTTTAGTCGACGGCTCAACATCACGGCACACAGGTGTAACCCATGCGTGCTCCGTCCTACTCCTAACTCAAACCTGAGTCCGGAGAAACTCAGCTCAGTGCACGAACTCCGTAAAACCGGCGAGGATCCTGAAATACTTTGGGTAGATTTTTAACTCGAAATTTTGCCCGGGCAGCGCCGTTAGGCTACTCTTTTTCGATTTCCAACTGCCAAGGGATTTTTTACATGCGCAACAATACACACGGGCGTCCGATCTCACTACCCAGAGGCAGGTGTAATTTTGTTGTTAACAGAAGAGTAAACATGGTTTTTGGAACACCGAAGACCGGTGATGGATAAGTGAGTTGTGTATGTCTCTACAGTGTCAGTCGTGTGTGTGTGTGTGCGCGCGCGCGCACGTGTGTGTGTATGTGTGTGAGTGTGTGTGTGTGCCCTTTATGTAAACTATATGCATGCATAAAAGTATACAAGTTACAAAGGATGTGTTACAGTGGTAGTATGTGTGTATAAGTATGAACACAACGGTTACAGTGTTAATATATGAGCACACAAGTTACACAGTTAATATGTGCGTCTAAAACTCAGCACACAGGTTACAGTGCATGGGTTACAGTTTACATAGTTTGTTGCATATCCTTTACAGGACATCAGCATTTTTTTTTCTTTTTGTTGTTGTCAAGCTTACGTTCAGTAGTTTGCCATTACGTTCTGAACGATCGGGACCCATACCAATTCGTAAAACAAACCAACGCAACGCGGTCTGCTGCCAAATCGCACGCAGATGTGTTTCGACAGCGGTTATGCGGGATCACAAAAATGCGTCCGTAACGCCTTCGCTACGGAGGCGGCTATGGGTTACAGTATTCATTGTTAATATATGTATACATGTGATTATAACAGTGTTTGTGCACATATCTGTAGAAATTTCACGACATCAGGTTGGGTTTGCTGGCGCAAGCACATGCCTGACACCAAGGATGAAGTACTGCCAGGGTCCGCCTCAAAACCTAGCTGAAAGGCATCATTTACTTCACATTCCATAGCTCAAAAATGGCACTGTGAATCTGTCGTGACCTGTAATTTCCGCCGGTCCCATTTTATGCTCGACCAGCCTTGGTGATGAATAAATTCCATTCATTATTTCGTCCGATGCAAGTGCTAACTATTTCGTTCTTCACTTTCAACAGTTGACTGCGGCCATGAATCTCTTCTCTGTCAATGACCTACCAAACTGAGCAGGGTCTCGAACAATTCTCAAAATGTGCATTCTCTAGTGGAATGTGTTTCTAACCCGCATTGTGGCGTAGTGCTTTTTTATGTTGCATATCCCTTACAGGACGTTGAAGTCAACACCAACATTTTTCAGCTGCCGTTGATGTACTAGGCAAGATTACGCTCAGTAGTTTGCCATTGCTTTCTGAGTGACCGGCTCACATACCCCCGTAAGTTACCGACGCGGCGAGAACCGCTACCAATTCTCGCACACATTACGTCACTCACGAGAGTATACGGGATTACGGAGAAAGACGCTAACACCCAGGCCAGGGAGACTGCGCGAAGTGCTTACGAATGCAATTTGCAATCTCGCATACCACATTGGAAACACAACTGTGGGCTATTTAGGAACAAACCTCCTTGCGCTGATTTTTATACAATGGAATGAGTGCGGGTCGTTCAGAAAGCAATGGCAAACTACTAAACGTAAATTTGAAAAGAAACCTAAAACAGTGAAAACTTGCTGGGGTTGACTGCGACGTCCTGCAAAGGCTAGGCAACTAATTTGTTTATGTTTCTACCCATCCCAGCACCAGCTTAGCTATTGTGCTGTATGTTTTGATATGTCTCTGGAAATCATAATCATCAGCTGTGTTTCAAATATTGACTAGAAAACATTGCTACAGCGACATGTGAAAGAACATTTATTAGAAGGACTGTTAAAAGAAGTTAACAGTACACAGAGAAAGTAAAATACATGTTCCGTGAGATGTCTGTGAAATGCTCTATGCACTGGTAAAAACACACTAGATAAGTTCAATAAATCATCACCTTTCTTGGAGGCAAGGGTGTCGAAAATGAGCTTGGAAAGTACATGTAGAAATGACATTGTTAGCTAATGACACTGTTTGGAAAAATCAAAGGCCATTATTCCACAGTACTCTCAGGGGAAAACACGTGTACACAGTGACACTGTCAGCTAATGACACCTTTTGGGATAATCAAAGGATCACATTGCAAAATTCACTCAAAGAAAAGTACATGTACAGAATGACACTGTAAGTGAATGACACTGTCTGGGACACTCAAAGGCTCTCATTGCAGAACACACTCAAAGGAAAACACACGTTGAAATGACACCGTTAGCTAATGCCACTATTTGGAAGACAAGTTTTATAACTGGGAGTATACTCAATCGCAGAGTACTCCCTAAGTACTCTCAAACCAGCAGTTGACCATGTGGTGGCCATATTGACCCCAGTAATCCCACTAATTGTTTAGCTACTAACCTTGCATACTCTGTTTCTGGTTTCTTCCAGTACCAGATCGTTTTCTATATACAGTATTAGCAATGAACCGCGTGTTGTTTCATCGATTGTTGTGTTCATGCTAAAAAAAACATTACATTTTTTTGTACACAATTTTCTGCTAAATCATTGTCCATGCCCACCCTACAGCTTCGAAACCATTACATGTGTATTCTCATGTCCCCGTTGCCTCGCATATTTGAGAGAAGTATAATATGGTCCAAAACGTTTAGATTTATTGATACATTTGTTCCGAGTGTCGAGAGCAAGGTATTCATCTCAGCCATGGCTAGCAGAATCGTGGCGTACTTAACTGAGAGCATGTACTCGACTACAGAAAGGGTGGTGGTATCTCATGGATTCTCGGATGAGCTGAACATGTCACAATGATCTGGAAAGCTACCTAGAAAGCGAAGTCAGCGAGGACAAGCCTTCATGTGTTATGACTAGATTTGACGAACGCAAACAGATCAGTGCCCTTCCGGACGCTCTGGCAGGCACTTAGGATCCATCACGTATATGAGGCGAGCATATAATGCTGAAGCAATACTTCCCAGAGTTTTGGCTTCGTTTCTCGACCCCGCAGTCATTGGCTCTGAGGGCTGGGTCAGTTGGGCCGGGGTACGGAGCGGGACTGGGATGGGTCCGGGCTGGGCGAGGCCGCCGCCACTAGTCGGCGGGCCGGCCGAGCTCGGAACGTGGCTGCAACCTTCCCGTGGACCGCCCCAGCTATGCGGCGGCGTCTCCCCGACGTCCTCCGCGTCGGCTGACATTCAACAGCCAACTCAGAACTGGTACGGACCAGGGGAATCCGACTGTTTAATTAAAACAAAGCATTGCGACGGCCGTCACCCGGTGTTGACGCAATGTGATTTCTGCCCAGTGCTCTGAATGTCACAGTGAAGAAATTCAACCAAGCGCGGGTAAACGGCGGGAGTATCTATGATCTCATAAGGTAGCCAAATGCCTCGTCATCTAATTAGTGACGCGCATGAATGGATTAACGAGATTCCCACTGTCCCTATCTACTATTTAGCGAAACCACAGCCAAGGGAACGGGCTTGGTAGAATCAGCGGGGAAAGAAGACCCTGTTGAGCTTGACTCTAGTCCGACTTTGTGAAGACACATGAAGGGTGTAGCATAGGTGGGAGCGCAAGCGCAATTGAAATACCACTACTTTTATCGTTTCTTTACTTATGCTCGTGGAGGCGAGGTCTCGGGGGTTTGACGCTGTGCCGCCAGCGTCTGCAGCCTACCTTGTGCCAGACGTATTGGTTACCCATTCCTCTGGAAAACACAAGAATAGGCCGAGAGAGGGAACATGTTGTTTGGGCACCACATGTTTCTCTGAAGCTCTGTCCAGGCACTGTGATGGAATATTGGCCACATTCCAACTCACATACTTTGGTCTGTCAAGACTGCAAGGTGCCACTCACAGTGCACACCCAGATGTGTCATCCTAAAAGCATAGCGATGGGATGTACGATTTCGCAGGTACGTTTCGACATGGGGATACAGGTCATTCTGGTTGCGACGACAGGCTACACACAAGGTCGGAAACTCAGCGGAGGTTGCAGGATGTCGGCACTCAAGGCTTTTCTGGATGACACCACAATCCTTGTGCAGGATGACCCTTAAGACTATTAACTCAATTATATAGATCACGGTAGCGGCAACTGCGCTGATAGTGGCAAACCAGGCAATTCCACAGGAATGAAGGAACCCGTCAAAGTCTCGGACGAGCGTATGATGCCTAGGTGAAAGACACAAACGGAGTACAGCAAAAAAACGTTATGCAAGCAATCTACAAGAGCAGACTGATAGGAACATTCAAGAGCTATGTTTCTAGTTTGTTTTGATTTCGTAACACCTGTGGCTCCTGTTTATTTACGAGATAAGCAAGAGCGAGGTATCGACGATAATGAGGAAAATCAACACGTTCACAAGGAAGTGGCTGGAAGCCTCGCCAAGGCTGTCGACCGTAGCCCTGTACTGCAGGAAACAAAGTTCAGTCCGTCACCGAGGACTTTCAACGCCAGCAAAGCCAGGCTGACGATGATGCTGCGGGAGTCCCCAGACGAACCAGTCCGCGACTTTCAGCCGGTGCAAAGAACAGGAAGGAACGGTAGGTTAACAATGTTATCGTACCAGTGAATTCTTGATATTAAATGATGTGATGGGATATACCCAGTCAAATAAACAAGGTGTCAGAAAAAGCAACATTTGACTTTTGCCTGAGGTGTCGGCCAGGGAAAGCAGCAACGTGGTGGTCCTGGAAATAAGTGAAGGAAAGTCCACAATAAAGAGCAATTCCCCCCCCCCCCCCCCCAAAAAAAAAAGCGTTTAACAATCCTAACAAGGATAGTGGGTGTCAAGAGAATGAACTTGCCAAAGTCCCAGATCTGGAGCGACTTATGGTACTTGGCACCCAAGCCACTAAATGCTTTTGTTAGATGGATGTTCTAGCATCAGCTGCCAACCTGTCCACATAGGAAAATCCGAAGATGTCGCATGCCCCATCTGTTGAGAGAAGCAGACTGGAACATATATTTTCCACGTGTAAGATAGCCATCTGGCAAGGTCGATTCACACCAGAATAAAGGCTCGCTGAAGTAAGTCTTTCCAGGACAATAACGTTTGCAAGGTCCGTTCGCATGACACCCAGTGGCCTTTTTTATGGACTGCTGTTTGATAAGGCGTCAAGGCCAATGTTGAAAATCCGCGATACGGACTCGAACCCATGGTGACCGGACCGGCAGGCGAGCGTCTATCCACTACGCTACAGCGGCTAGCAAACAGTCGTATTGCCGTGAGAATTTGTCTCATATTTCCGTCAGCTCGTTGTAATGCGGATACTCTACGACCTCGCCAATAGAATGGCCACCCTTGGAGAGAGACTCAATGAAATTTCCACTTCTCCTATCCGGTAATAATTGGAATTTCTGCAACCCAGGCGCGGCCTGAAGGGTCTCAAGTCGATAACGTTTGTTTCTCCACGTCTGTTTATTCCTTTTCGATCGTTTTTCCGTGTCTACCCTTGTACTTGCAGAAATTGGCGGTTTTTTCTGAATACAACAGAAGCGCTGACTGGACCATCTTTATTTGAAGTATTCCCGAGGATTTCCCACATGTAAATAGAATTTAAACAGAAAAGAGCATAGTCGGCAGGTTCAGGGGCGTTGTCGATAATGTTTCATATGCTAAATGTGGACATAAAGGGGCATTAGGGAATGGAGTGAGGGGTTCACCGACATAAAATTGTGTCGGAATTGTATAAATATTGATCGGTTTCCATTTTTAAGTGTGTTATTTTTCTTCTTAATCGATCCTTCTGTTTGTCAGTCCTGCCGAATGTCCTTCTTAGCCGGGACCTTCCGTCCACGAGCTCGCCTGCCCACCACCTGTCTGTCTGTTTGTCTGTCTGTCCTCTCACCGATACTTAACTTATATTTATTTGTCTGTCTGTCTAATTAGTCCCACTAACCTGTCCGTCTATTCGTGTGAATCCATCCATCAATCCAGCCGTCCTGCTGTCTCTATTTAAAATAATTTTCCGTGTAAATGAGTCACGTTTACTTAGTTTAGTTTAGTCTAGTTTAGTCGATGGATCAGCATCACGGCACACGGGTGCAACCCATAAGTGCTCCGTTCTCCTCCTAACTAAAATCTGAGTCTGGAGAAACTCAGCTCAGTGCACAAACTCCGTAGCACCGGAGAGGATCCTGAAAATACTTTGGGTAGATTTTTAACTCGAAATTTTGCCCTGGCAGCGCCGTTAGGTTACTCTTTTTCGATTTTCAACTGCCAAGGGATTTTTTACGTGCGCAACAATACACACGGGCATCCGATCTCACTAACCAGAGACCAGGGGAAATTGTATTACTAGAAGTCCACGTGAAAAAATCCCGGTCATCACCTGGGTTTGAACCAGGGACCCCCAGCACTCGAGGCGGACACCATACTTCGAGACCACGCACCCCCCCCCCCCGCCCACCAACTCGTTTACTTATGTCATTTAGGAAATAAGCTCACCAGCCCTCCCCCTTTCCCAATCTATTAACGGAATGCTTCTTGCATGGCGATAGCCAACATCTATCTGTGATATAGTACTTATTTTAACTCATGTGGACCCCTCATCATGAATATGAATTTTACAATAGCGAATTAGCTTTAGTTTTCATGATATATATATATATATGGTCAATTGCGCTGGCGACTTGACTTTCCTTAAGCACAAGGCCAATCCTTCTATTTTCTGTAGCACTGAAAGCTAGATTCTGCTTGACACGGCAGTCTTTAGAGCCAGTTTGATGCAACAATCTCTAACAAACATCGGAATCACACTTACTCGTCTCCATTCGTTTTGTTCATTTTCTGCGTGCAGAGGTGTGAAGGTACCTGTGAATGTGTGAGCTGTACGGATTATGTTTGTAATATTTGTGGACACATTAGTTTACTAACATAAAGGGGATAAATGACACCGATGATAAAGAAAGCCTTCAGTCTTTACATTCGTTGTGTAATCGGTGACGAGGGCCAGTATTGGGCACCAAAATATGTTGTCAATGCTGTTCAACAAATCAGAACTACTGGTTAAGCGAAAATGACAATGTGTGCATTTTCAGTTTCAGTGCAGTGGAGTTATTTTAAATATCTTTGTTACCTTTGCCGATATGTTAGCTAAGGAAAGAGAACTTCGAGACCACATAGAACTAAAAGTAAACTCTAATGTCAAGAAGACTCTCATAAAATCTATCAGACAAACTGACTAGCAATGAAAAAGTCGTTACTGCCTCCATCGTGCAAACCAGGTGATCCTATTCCATATCAGAACATGATATAACAAATTAAACTTCACGTATACAGTTTGAATTTGGACCCGTCATCTCTGTGCACACGTGGACAGGCAGAACAGAAGGCCAAACATAGGCATAGTTGTTGCCTGTTGGGGATTAAACAATGGCCCACAGACAGAAACAACCACACAAATCTATTTGGGAATATCCACGAACTCTCAAATACACCACCATACGAGCATAACAATTGGTCATATTGTGTGACATTAAAATGTAGAAGCCACCTGCAACTTTTTAAAACATTCCCTCTCTCACCACACAATGTTTTCCTTACCAGGAAGAAGAAAGTAAATAGGACAGTACTCGAGGTGCTCCTGTCTGGGAAATTGTCAGTACTAAGGACACTGCTTTCTGAACTTAGCAGTCAGTGTAAGGTCGCCTTACTGTGGATACCATCCCACTGTGGAATACCTGGAAACAACAGAGCTGCTAGATTGGCTAAGGAAGGAGCAAAAAAAAAACAAACAGCCTGAAGTTACCGTTACATACAATCAAATTAAAAGAATGATCAAATCAGTCAGAAAGCCACGAAAACCTGGTCAAGACGACAACCACATTATGGATAGACCAGAAAATGCTTTATTCTGCGCCTCAGAACAGGACACAATAGATTACGCAACCACATGCATACAAAATTCAAGATTGGTGAATCAGCCATGTGCACATGTGGATTGTAGTCGCAGACAGCAGAGCACATACTCCAAGATGGCCCAAATTACAACATGTCTAGGCAAACCTTCTGGCCTAGAGAGACGACAGTGGAAGAAAAACTATATGGACCGCTGAGTGAACTAAAAAAGACAGTTAAAGTCATACAAGAGGCAACATTGCAGTTATAGACATATTTCAAGCGAACAAAAATAGAAGAAGTCCTACAAGAGTGAGCATTTTCCTCTCTAAAGGCAGTGCCTTTCCTGTGCTATCTTAGCCTTCTACTAGAATACCTTGCCTGATACCTTAGTGGAATCCTACCAGATGTGTCTGATCCAATACTAGGGAGTCTTGCGAGCCATTTATGAAGAAGAAGAAGAAGAAGAAGAAGAAGAAGAAGAAGAAGAAGAAGAAGAAGAAGAAGAAGAAGAAGAAGAAGAAGAAGAAGAAGAAGAAGAAGAAGAAGAAGAAGAAGAAGAAGAAGAAGAAGAAGAAGAAGAAGAAGAAGAAGAAGAAACGGACTTGCATTTTTTTTTTTAAAGAATTAAAGTAACCTACTACCTATCCGTAAGTGTGTTTGCTATGCGGGGAGAGCCTTGCGAGGAATAACTTCCAGTTCGGAACCACCAGGGTATTATACTCTGCAAAATGACAGATAAAATCAGTGGATGTTCTCAATTGTGTCAACATCCACATCAAATATAGTTGTCGTGCTCATTGTAGAATCAGCGCAGCCACATACAAGTATCCTTGGTGCGTGGTATAATCTTGTAATAGATAAAAGAACTGCCAACAAACAGCGCAGATATGTTCACAATTTAACCTTCTGGAAACGAGTGTATACATGCGTTCATTTGTTGCTTAGAAAATGAAACTACTTCCATATGTCAAAATAACAGACATGCTCATGTATTATATTGATGAAGTGGGTCTGTAACACAATACATACAAAATGTAAACTATGAGTGATGGTTGTTTATGAATTCGTGCATGTTGAGATTTTACACAGAGTCGTCGGAATCATCATCATCATCATCATCATCATCATCATCATCATCATCATCATCATCATCATCATCATCATCATCATCATCATCATCATCATCATCATCATCATCATAATGGTATGACCTTCCATCTGGCGTAAAAGTTTATGTCTGTCCACAGATCGCTATCCATAGTGTTCTGCATTAACTCTGCTAATGATATTCCTCAATATCACCGCCTCAGTCCATCCAGCATCATTTCTCTTGGTCTGCCTCGGCCTCTCTTCCCATTGATATTTCCAGTTGTCACTATGCTCTCTAATACCTCCCTTCTCATCACATGACCAAAGAAAGCTGTTTGTCTCTTTTTCCTATAGCTGTATATAATGTTGTAGTTTCATTAGCATCTTCCAGGCAATCATTGTTAATTACTCTGGCAGTGTAAGGAATTCCCACCATTCGTCTCAGGAACCACACCTCCATTACTGCAAAGCTCTTCTTAATTTCTTCATTCACATTCCTTGCTGCCATACAGCAAATCTTGTTCTATATAAATTTCAATGCTCTCTTTCCATAGTTCAATTATAATGACTTATTGAATAAGATAGTCTCATGTTCTGAAATGCAGCTTTTGCTTGACCTATGCTACTCATAATCTCTGCCCTGCATCTTCCATCTGATGTTATAATTGTTCCTAGGTATTGACATTTATCAACTTGGCTACTTTTCTTCTATTGCTATCTCACATGTTGATGTCATCCTTGGTCTTTGCTATAACCATTGTTTTTGTTTGTTGTTTGTTTTTGTTTTGTTGATATTCAAAGTCCTGATTTTTTTTCAATCTCTTATACTACAACGTCCAAATGTAGATCTTTTTGCATTTTCCACCATCAATACTCTTCACCTGCAAAGCGTGTTATTATAATTATTATATAATATGTATATACAGCTATGTAAAACTTGATTTATAGATACTGAAATATAATCAAAGCCAATATGGCATGTTAAGGATCGTTTTCGCAGTCAATAGTCCAGACCACATGGCGGTAACTTTGTTATATCTCAGTTGCATACCAGTCTCAATTGTTAGTCGGTGTCAAATGTGCTGAATACATTCATACTGTTGTCAGGTGCCATGTCTTAGATTATGCATATGCAGATGGAAGACATAATTAATGTCGTAGACATCAAAATATAGTCGAATGGCGGGTATTGTGAGGGATCAACACTAGAGAAGTAGAGAAGTCTTTAACTGTTAGTGTACGAGATCAAAAGTTGCCTGTCACCAGCTCATGTTTGGGAGCAAATGTCGAGTCATGATTGGAGATTATCTTATGAAGCTCGTTGCTTCTTATCAGCTTTATTACTGAACATCTCACGACAAGTCATAGGCTGCCCATGTTACTTCTAGAAAAAGCCAGATGGAATATCTATTTCACTTAATCTGGCTTTATCTCAGCTACTGGAGTCATTCTAAGTGGAGTCTGGTTAATTTGGGGAATTTTCTGAGCACTTTCAGTTGGCACACGGTGTATACAGAATTAAGCAAACTAGTAATGAAGTGTGAATCGAGATCAAGATTGCACAAATCACGCAATGAGACACCATGCGCTACTGAACAATTTCCACGAGGAAGAGTGAAAGGACTCGCATGAAAAAAAAACATAGTTTACAATGGAAGAAAATCAACAGTGAATAGAAGGAGAATGCTAGATTATATCATGCTGGTGAAAGACAGAGAATGTTCCAGATCACTGCAGGCGACCGTCGTTGTGGAGATGATAACCGATGTGATTGAATGTGACTTAGCGAGTTGTCGTGCCGCCGACATATTTCTTAACTGTTCACGTACGTCTGTTAATGCATTGTCCTTGACATGTGTTGTTTATGTTCTTGTGAGACAACACTGACTAGACTGTGCGTCTGCTGTAACCGCACATTTGATTGGCCGTGACTGCGCTTGGCATGAAAGATGCAGTAAATTCAGTATTGTATGTAACTGTCCGCTGTATCCACACTGTTATTTACATGATCTTTCAGAGGAAAATGAATGTGAGCTTCATTCAGTACACGTGGAATAATTTGTATACATAACTTCAGTGAGCCATCTCCCTGGCGAAGGCGATAACGACTTTCTCCGTAGTCCGGTAGATACACGTGAGGAACACAGCTGCGGGAGATATTGGCAGCGGATTGCATCGCGTTGGTTACTTACGGGATATGTGAGCCGGTCGCTCAGAAAGCAATGGCAAACTACTGAGCGTAATCTTACTAAGAACATCAACAACAGCTGAAAAATGCTGGTGTTGACTGCAACGTCCTATACGGGATATGCAATTTTAAAAAGTTTCCAGTTGTACAATTTCATTTATTTCAACATTCTCTTGTTTCCAGTTGTACAAGCTCATTAATTTCAGCATTCTCAATGTTTCATTGTTCAACGTCATTGATTCAAAATTCTCAGTATTTCGAAGTGTACAACTTCATTGATTTCAACATTCTCTTGTTTTATGTTGTACAACTTCATTGATTTCAACATTCTCTTGATTTATGTTGTACAACGTCATTGATTTCAAAATTCTTGTGGGATGTGGATGTTATATCTAAGAGAATATTGGCTACTTTATGTCTAGGGGATCCCAAAATGGGGGATTTAAGGTTGATTCTCTTTTATTTTAGCCACTTGGGGCGATCCTGGAACTTTACCATAAACACAAGAAGGAAAATACTTCACTCCTTTTCATAACTGTATTTATGTGTACTTCTCCATTCCCACTTATTACCTTATAAATGTCCTATAGTGTTAGAGGATATTGATTGTTTACAACATATAAAACAACCACGGTTGAACAACCATCAACACTGGACTTGACGTAAACATCAACAATTTTGGACAAATAGTTCAGGCATTAAATCAAGATCTGCAGTAACAAATAGACAAATGTATTGACCACTGTAAGCTTCTTGAATATGTCTCACTTGACATATGTATACATTGACTTGAAATATGACGTAGGTATATATTTACATGAAATATGACAGCAGTCTACAATCACAAACATATATTGACCATACTGAAATACTGGAACAGGCATGGGATGAAATATGACAGATCATAGACACATTAAAAGTGCAATCCCCTGTTCCTCCAAAATTCAACAATCTTCAAAAACCCACCAATACATATCAGTTGGTTCCCAACACCATTGACCCTTAATGATTTAGAAAAAAAAAAACATTGGCATGTGTTCAACAAAATTAAACACTACATTCATTACATAATATTAAACTAATTAATGTGTTGTTTACTGTCCTTTACTCTCTTGTTGTACGGTTCGGTGTACATCTCCAATGTATATTAGATCATATTCGCATTATCTGGGTACGGAAATAAATGCACTCAGTTGTGTTCCTAATATGTATATCCACTGGTAATTGGTTGGTGCAAATCATACTCCATAATCCAAGAATAGAAATTACACACAATCACATATCCCCTCCGTGGGGATAGAATTTTCGAATACTCTGTTGCAAGGAGGCTCGGTGCCTTTGTGAAATTGAGGCCTTAGGTTGGTCATACATTCAGGAGATGCATCTTGAGGCTTGGTACAAGGTTCTTCCCTATATCACCATATCCGATGAAAAGGATGACAGCCTTCAGCTTCTCGGCTTCTGATATCCGAATCCCAATTCTGTTCACAACGATGTTACACCCACCACCAAGTCGCGAGTCTATAACCCAGGCATTTAGGCTGACATTGGACCAGCAAAGAGTTAGTCGTTGCTATCTAGTCCAGTCATTATTAGTAGTATCTGTGACTGTGTCCAGGTTTGATCTGAACATCCGAAGATGAATAATTCCAGTACACAAACAGAGTCGTAAAAAGTCCAATGATTGTTCTGCTGCGTGTGTATACATATTTACTCCACTAGCTTAATTCGGTGACTTTGCTTGGTGTTCAGGTGTAGGACCTGTGTTGAACATGTTGTTATGGTATATTTCAGTTGGTAGTCAGGCCTATAACCTGCGGTTGATGACTTGAGCCTTTCAGTTGGTGTTCAGATTTATGGCCTGGTGTTACTTGTTGTTAACTTGTTCAGTGTCTTCCTAATTTATTTGAGTTGGTTTTCGTATCTAGAACTTGGTTTTGAGTGTCTTGAACCTTGTGTTTGACATTTGCTGCTGTGAGACTTTCTTTCGAAGACTTATCCATTGTTGGATATCAACTTGGGAATCCAACCGACAGCTGAAGGGTTCTCACTGTTGTTAGTTTTATTAAACTTGTAGGATTGTCCCATAGTTTCCAGATTTTGCTGAGTGATGAGGCTTCAGGTGGTACTTCTCAGAAGTAAAGGAGACGATTCACTGTTGTCAGTTACTCTATAGATATTTATCTTTGTCGATTTTTAGATACTGAAGTCCATCCTGGATATTCCTACTGAAGTAGGACTTCATCAGTCATGCAGTCAGTCATCTTCGAAATTGTCTGTTGCTGGCTATTTCAGCTAATAAGTACAGCAGTAAACATTGAAGTTTTTCTAGATCCACACTATGTTTAGGACAGGTTGCAATTTATCACCTCTTCCGGCTGTTGACTCAGTTTCCGGGTTGGTGAAATGTCCAAATCCACCACTCGCTACTGTCTATAGAAATGGATGACCAAAAAAAAAATACACACAGGAATTAATACTTTGTGGTGTGATATTTTCACAACACAATAACAAACAAAAATGGAAAAGGTAAAAGGAGAGGGTTTTCCACGTTCCAATGTCCCTCGTCGCTTGTTGTTTAGCTATTCAAGCTCTTATTGTGAGTAAGACATCTTTTCACTCGATATTCTATTCTGATGTTGTTACTGGGGACTATTTGATAAGTGAAGCCCTTCTTTCCATCCAAACATGTTGATATTGCATCTCTCATTCTTGAAGAGAATAACCCATACACAATCTCTGTTGTTTCTAATGCCTCGTCTTCTTTCCTTCGCTATAATCAGCATTAGGCCAAGGTTATTCAACATTGTCTTCTTATGTACTGACATGCACAAGGATTCTTTCATCAACATCATCATGTCCCCATGGGTACCATTAAAATGTATATTCCCAATAGTAAAACATGAAAAGAATATATATATAACTATCTCATACAGAGAAAAACAAACATGTACATTCCTCATATATGAATAATAATAATCATCCTACATAATAATTAATCATAATAATAATGCAGGAACCTATGTTTTTGGATGTCTTCCTTCGTCAATCCACAAAACTAGAATATAAATTATTTTTCCATACTGCTTACAGCAGCATGAGGTTAGTGAACACTGTGATATAATTTGCCAATTGCTGCTAGTATTCGGAGTATTATTTATCAGAAATAACTTATGCCGCATGGTCCAGTCTTCTAAATATTGCAAGCAGTTTATGAACATCAATCTTCGCTTCTGTCCCTACCACAGTGAGGTGATGCGGATTGAAGGCATTTCCTACCAGAACATTCAAATATATCTCATGCGTCTTCTGTATTTGTTCTTGATCAAACATCAAACATGGCATTTCCCTAGCAATATTTATGAAAATTACATATCCATCACACCTCTTGTGTGGTTACTAATATGTTAACAAGGAGATTGTACCAAAATTTGGCACGTTAGCTCGAGTTACAGATTAGCAATTAGCAACCAATTTATACCAAATGAACTAGTCCATAATATTCGTGATCAATAGTATGCTTCCGCATGGATAAAAGTTTCTGAAATGTACTTTAAAGTTGAATACTCTATAGTACATAGATTATTTGCAGATTTTCTAAGCATAGATAGTGAGATATAGTTTCACAAAGTCTAGAAGAGGTTTTAACATAGAAATTAGAAATTGTAAATGCATAGGAAATTTGGCAGCGTGATACAGCATGTCCCTTTAGTAGTAAATATCAATCAGGCTCTAGTTTACAAGAATCATTGATTTAACATCTTAATAATTCTTATATTAACACAATGGTATATGTACCTTATCAAAATACATAAATACGCATTAATAATGTAGATTCAATATACCAATTGCTGCAGAGAATGACATATTTTAGGGCTAAACGGCCCTCCCCAGCCCGGGGAGAGGCTTCACGTGTCTGACTCCTGTGTCTTCACTGACCAAAATGGCTTACTCATCTCTTTGTTTTAAAATTAGTCCGGGTCTTGGCCAGGTATGTGCTCCATTGTGGTGCTAAGATTTAAACTACGGCCAAATAAATTTGGCTGCCCTACGGGCTAGTTTGGCTCTGTTTTCTTCCCCAAAAGATAAGGTGCTTAAACAGTACCATTAGGGATTTGCATTTTTAAAGAGTCATTCCAAGGTAATTGTAGGGACGTTTTAGGATACGACAGTTCTCAGTGTGTGTTTTCTGTTGTACAACTTCAGTGATTTCAACATTCACAGTGTGTGTTTTCTGTTGTACAACCTCATTGATTTCAACATTCTCAGTGTCTGTTTTCTGTTGTACAACTTCAGTGATTTCAACATTCTCAGTGTCTGTTTTCTGTTGTACAACTTCAGTGATTTCAACATTCACAGTGTATGTTTTCTGTTGTGCAATCTCATTGATTTCAACATTCTCAGTGTGTGTTTTCTGTTGTACAACCTCATTGATTTCAACATTCTCAGTGTGTGTTTTCTGTTGTACAACCTCATTGATTTCAACATTCTCAGTGTGTGTTTTCTGTTGTACAACCTCATTGATTTCAACATTCTCAGTGTGTTTTCTGTTGTACAATCTCATTGATTTCAACATTCTCAGTGTGTGTTTTCTGTTGTACAACCTCATTGATTTCAACATTCTCAGTGTGTGTTTTCTGTTGTACAACCTCATTGATTTCAACATTCTCAGTGTGTGTTTTCTCTTGTACAACCTCATTTATTTCAACATTCTCAGTGTGTGTTTTCTGGTGTACAATTGTAACAAGACCGCCGGGGCTTGGACAGGTAATGCACAGGTAGTTATATCTCCCACACTGCTCTCACCAACTCAATAGGACTTTCCGCCTACAAGTCCCCCACCAAGCCGGGACTCCACCTGCCCTTCCCTTCCCACCTATGGTTGCCCACCCACAGGGAGCTCGGACAAAACAACAGTCGTACCCTCACACTAAGACATGGTACCAAAAGCCAATAATTTGTTTACAACATAATTCAGATTTGGAAGGCTCAAAAGCCTGGATAGAAGAGAGAAGCTCTCTCTATAAGAGAGAGAAGAGAGAGCGAGTCAGTCGGCCTAAACCCATCAGCAGAATATATATGTTATAAATTAGAGAAGAAAAGAGCAGAGCACAGACTATAAGAGAAGAGACTAGAAGAAAATAGAAGAGGTGACCAAAAAAAAAAAACATAATTTACTCCGGCAGAATAAGATAAACGAAAGTCCTACATAGAACCAGAATTAAGTATTGGCCGAAGTTAATGAAAACACATCTACAGGTTCTAGAAGTGGTGGGGTTTCCTATAACTGCCCACAGACTGCTGTAACCAGATGTGTGGAACTAGATCGCAATATGTTAACACAAAATATAAGTAATCATCAATTCAGTTTGGTTCGGGAGTTAGGCAAGTATTATGCAAATCCTGGCACAGTCTGGCAGTGAAGATTGAAATGTAAATGAATTAAAGTCTCATTTCCATTTTAGATTATACAATTTGCATGGCATCACGAATTCTTAGTAGTGTACCAACAGTTAATGAATTACAGCTGTTCGATATATAGGGCCACATACGCACGCACGCACGCACGCGAGCGCGAGTACACACAACAAACACACAGACATACATCCTTGAAAATGGTATGTTTACGGGATAACAGTTTTTCTACGGCTCAGTTTACTACTCACACAATGGACATGTTTCTATGCCATTTTGCCATTTTGAGGATAATTTCCTTGTCCAAACCGGACCTCGAATTTCGATGTTGTCCGTTTGACACTATCACCTTACCTCTAAATGGTCTCTTTCCTATGTAAGAATAGCTGCGTAAGCTGACTGGCATGCATACTTGCATGCCGGTGCAGTGCATATAAATTCGTAATCAAGAGAAAGATGGAAGGAACGACGGTAAGTTGTTTTCTGGAACTTATGATGAATAAAGAAGGAAAGATGATGAGGCAGAAATTATTGTGAAGGAAGTCATCTCAACCGAAAGAAACGAAATAATAAAATGCCAACGTCTACATAATTTCCTAAAGATTCGATTAATTATGTTATACGACATTAGATATTAACACATGACGCTAGCTCACCCTACAAGCAGTGTAAGATAAGGGGCAACCACACAGATTCACTCATGCATGACGCTAGCTCACACCACACACAGTGTAGGATATGGGACAGCCACACAGATTCACACATTCATGATTCTAGATTACCATACAAACAGTGTAAGATATGAGACAGCCACACAGATTCACACATTCATGATTCTAGATTACCATACACACAGTGTAAGATAAGGGGCAACCACACAGATTCACTCATGCATGACGCTAGCTCACACCACACACAATGTAGGATATGGGACAACCACACAGATTGATTCATACATAATGCTATCTCACCATACACACAGTGTAAGATGTGGGGCAACCACACAGATTCACTCACACATGACGCTAGCTCACACCACACACAGTGTAGGATATGGGACAACCACACAGATTGATTCATACATAATGCTATCTCACCATATACACAGTGTAAGATGTGGGGCAACCACACAGATTCACTCACACATGACGCTAGCTCACACTACACACAGTGTAGGATATGGGACAACCACACAGATTGATTCATACATAATGCTAGCTCACCATACACACAGTGTAAGATATGGGACAGCCACACAGATTCACACATTCATGATTCTAGATTACCATACAAACAGTGTAAGATATGAGACAGCCACACAGATTCACACACACATGATTCTAGATTACCATACAAACAGTGTAAGATATGGGGCAACCACACAGATTCACTCACACATGACGCTAGCTCACACTACACACAGTGTAAGATATGGGACAACCACACAGATTGATTCATACATCACGCTATCTTACCTTACACACAGTGTAAGATATAGGACAACCACATATATTCACTCATTCATGACGCTAGCTCACACTACACACAGTGTAAGATATGGGACAACCATACAGATTCACACATACATGATTTTATCTCACCATATACACAATACACAGTGTAAGATATGGGACAACCATACAGATTCACACATACATGATTTTATCTCACCATATACACAGTACACAGTGTAAGATATGGGACAACCATACAGATTCACACGTACATGATTTTATCTCACCATACACACAGTGTAAGATACGGGACAACCATACAGATTCACACATACATGATTATATCTCACCTTACACACAGTGTAAGATATAGGACAACCACATAGATTCACTCATTCATGACGCTAGTTCACACTACACACAGTTACATGAATGCTGTATAATTTCGGAAGAAGGCGAAAGAAAATTCTGGATGATTTTATAACCTGTCGTTGCGAATATATCCCTTAAATATATCTTCTCAGTCAGGCTTATGAAGGCAACTACTGTACACATGTGCTTTCTATAAATAATTATTGGTGAACACATATCCCTTCTGAAAAGCAGGTCATGATGCATTATGTCAGAGGTGGACAAAACCAGTGCCATTCCACACTTGTTAAGTCAGGCGCAAACTGCCTGTTCCAGTAGCACCAAGGTGAGACAACTCAAGCACTGGGTAAATACTCAGGACAGGGAAAAGGTCCCCACCTCTGCCCTGTAAATGCCCTGCCTTGTTTTTAAATTTTATTTTCCATGTTAAGTGACCAACAACCATGGTTGTGCTTGTTTACAATTTTCTTAAAGGGCCTTGTTGGAAATGCCACAATTTCCAGAAGTCCCAAACAGCTTCCAAGAATGTTGTCAACAACCGAGGTTGACAAGCATTACTGGATACTTCTCTTGCACCACACGATAAACTCGTAAGGCGTACAAGAGGATTAGTTACACATTTTAATTCAGCTTGGCGCTCACAAAATGTAGAGCCATCATTGATTCACACAGTATTTACAAGCATAATAATATACAATATTCACTCTATCAAAGTCAGTCCTAGGCACTAGCACTACTGATATCTACATAACACAAACCACATTGCCTTGGCCGATGCGTTCATCTAAACAGTCAGTCCCCCGTCTGACAAGACTCAGCCGTGGCATTCACACCACGAGCGGATGGATCACGAAGATCCCTAGGATTGCGTGCTGCGGTTCACAGCACGCTTCACGTGGCCTATCCACGGGTAAACTCTCTTAAGAGTTCCTTACATCTCTTTGGGCGGGTGTACTTACAACCCGACCAGAGTTCTCACTTCTCAGGTTGACACTGGTGTGTCTGAGTGGAGACCTGTTCACCCACTCATTCCCGTTGTCTTTTCTATTCCCTGGGTAGGGCCTTGTTACCCCCACTCCCAGTAGGGATTGTATCATATATCCTCTGATATCCTTTTCCTCCACTTCTCATGCAGGTGGTATTCCCTAGGTCTTTGACACACACTCCCCCCTTCTGTGTTGCGTTACAACCCTTCAACCCCTTGTGTAACGCAAGCAGTTAAAAAGAAAAATTAGTGTGTAATTTTTTGTCAAAGACCACTGGTAACTTGGTTCTGGTTCCCCAATAGATCTTTATTAACCAATGTCACAATGTTGTACTCCTTCACTTGGCTACTGGTTATCGCCACCCACTTGTCTAGTTGGCGTGAGCCCTCTCCCATCGCTATATTATATTTATTGGGGGTTTGTCTGAACCGGGCCATTGCCTTTTGGCCTGCCCTCAAATAGTAAATTAACTCACTACCCACACAAAGCTGATCTTGTTAGGATCAACACCTGAATTGCTTCATGTCCTCCATATAATATTTAACAACTATTGTACAAGCTGTGTACGATAGGCTTTACCTATCTCGCTTCCGCGTGTAAAGAAATCTTTCATTGTTAAGTTAGTGTTTCAAGTTTCTATTGTGTCCCCTGTCCCTTAGTTATCTCTCTTTGATGTAACAGAAATGTATGCACTTTATATGTAAGTTTTCCTGATTGTTTGCGTGTTTGTAAATAAATAAAGTGTACTTAAACTACAAACCTGTGTGTATGTCTATAAATTATGTGTATGTTGGTTTTCAAGCGCCATAATGCGGTTTAATGCAGTCACAATTGAGTGTGTAAAATTAATTCGTGACTACATGACCGTCATGAAGCTTAAATTACTTTCCCTAAGCTATAGTGTAATTGTTGCTAAAACACGGATTACATCACAACACACTGGACACAACACACTTCAACATTGAAATAACCCAATTGACACAGACAAATGGTGAAAGTCGCGTTGGGCGGTAAAAAAAAATCCGCTGGTTATATCACTCTCGTTCTGTATTTCATTCTCTCTTCTCTTTCACACATTTGTCACACTCCTCTTATTCTTCACTCACTTTTTAAAAGGAAAAAAAAATTATTAAAACCTTGTAGCGACACTATACAATTTTGGCTCAGTTTGAAAAGCTATTGAGCCTAATGACTGTGCTATTTTGTTGCACGGGTCATTTATGTACAAAAATTTTTTTTTTTCATGGATGAAAGGATTGGTAGTTAACCATCCTGCACGTAATGACATCTATAAATATCTACTCTAAGTTGGTGCACAGTACTACTGTAAATTGGTGCACAGTACTAAACTACTCTAAAGGGAAGTAACTTACTAAACTAAGTGAAAATAAGGTGAAATGAGTTAATTCCCTTTTTAGATGTTTATAAATTGGGTAATGTGAATTCTAAATGATGGGAAAAAAATACATAATGGTTTATTTAACTAACAGATTTCAAATGTATTTAACAACTAAATGAAGGAAATATGGGTGATGCTTTAATTATATGTTGTAAATGGAAATGGGTTTAACTTTTTATCACTAAATGATGTGTTTAATTAGCTGATTATTAAGATAAATATGAAATGATGCCAATAAAGGAAATGATTTAATAAGCACTTTTATCCTAAGCTGTAACTACTGTAATTAAACTATGAAATGTTGATGTTATGATTAGATGGAGTAAGTTGATGATTTGTCTAAACTAGCAAAATGTATGATGTTAAATGGATTTATCCTACTCTATAATTATGTAACTAATCTAAACTATTATCTGCAACTGCAATAAAAAAAATTTATAATACATATCACAATAAATGACAATATATACAATGTTTATATCGACTACCTCAGATATGTGGTTGGCGTATATTCCTGAAATAAATCTCGTTAACACAATAGGAGATTAACCACGTATTTGCACTGGGTAATACTATTCAGTTCACAGTCATCTTCGTCTGATAACACTCTCACAATCTGTTGATGGAGTAGACAACTTCATCTGTGTCTGTCCTATAACACTGTTCTGACACTGTTCTGATCACATTAACACAATGTGATTATTCAATATATGAGCACTGTCACTAGAATGCTTTTCATGACAACCTTGGACACATATGATTTAACGTGTCTTTACTTAGACGTCGTAGCCTCAGTTGTGTGCGAAATGTCAGGTATCTCAACACCAGATGGCCTAGAAAGAGTGTCAGCAAGCATATTTAGCTTACCCTTGATGTGCTCTATCGAAAACGAATAGTTCTTCAAAATAAGCGACCATCGATATACTCTGTTGTTCCGATGGATGCCTGACTGCATGACTGTGATCGGGGAGTTGTCAGTCTGGATGATGAAATGACTACCTGCCAAGAACCGGTGTAGCTTCCTTATGCAGTATATCACGCTAAGGGCCTCCAGTTCTGAGATGGAATATCTGGCTTCAGCAGGTGTTACCTTGCGGCTTACATAGCATATTGGGTGGAAAATGCTCTCGTAGAATTGGCCCAGCGCTCCAGCGATGGAAATGGTGCTAGCGTATGTCCTAAGATAATAAACGAGGCCTGGATTAGGCAAGCACAAGATTGTTAAATCGCTAAACAAAAGTTTAAGTTTTGACAATGCGTTAATTAATAATGCATCTTTTACATCCAATTTTACAGACGCTTTTAAAACATTGGAAAACACACTTGTGATCTCAGCTAAATTTGGTATAAATTTGCTGTAATAATTAACTAATCCCAAAAGACTCCTAACCTGCTTTTTCGTTGTTGGCATGGTCAGGTTTAAAATTTTGGTGACAATCCTGTTGTCAGTTTTTAGTTGGCCATTGGAAATTACATGACCAAGAAATTCAATTTCCTGTAGGCCTAGTTCAATTTTGGCTGGCGTCACTGTAAGGCCGAAGAGTCTTAATCTATCGAAGACATGTCGCAGTTTCTGTAAGTGTGTTGTCCAGTCCTCTGTGTGCACACATATGTCATCTATATAAGTCACTGTATTCGTCACTCCATGGAGCAAATCTCTAGTTAGACGAACGAAAGTGGCAGGAGCGTTTCGAAGACCAAAAGGAAGAAATCGCCACTCGTAAAGACCTAATGGTGTTGAGAATGCAATGAGAGGAATGGATTGACTATGCATCGGGACTTGCCAGTATCCCTTCGTAAGGTCAAGTTTGGAAAAGATTTTGGAGGTAGACATGTCAAGAATGAGATCTTCGCAGGAATGTATTGGTTCTGCGTCGACCTTCGGAACACTATTAAGCTTCTTATAGTCCACGCAGAGGCGGATCGTAGAGTCCTTCTTTTTCACCAGAACTATAGGAAAGGAGTATTCAGAAGTAGATTTTTGGATGATTCCACTAGCCTCTAAACTTAGAATTTCCTTATTGAGACTTTCCCTATAGCTAAGTGGGATGGAGTAAGGTCGGCATTTGATAGGTTTATTATCCGAAAGAAGGATGGAGTGTTCGATTCTGTCCGTCCTACCTGGAATGTCAGAAAATATGTCTTGGTACTCCGTTACTAGTTCTATTGTCTGTCGTCTCTGTTTGTCCGTTAGTTTCGGTTCTATCCGTATGCTATCTATCGTAGCTGTCTTGTCAACTGTCGGAACGGGTAGTTCCATGTCATCGTCGTCTACCTGATTCAGTACGGTGGTGGTACTAAGTGCGTTTTCTGTTTGCTCACTAAGTGTATGCATATTGTCGTCGTAGTCTGTCTCGCTAACTAGTGTAGTTGCGTTATGTATGTCTGTCGTCTCATCAGCTGGTGTGGGTGCATTCTGTTCGTCTGTCATCAGTTCTTCCTGTCGTGAAAGGTAAGGCTTCAACATGTTGAAATGAAATATCTTTAAATGTCTGTTAATCGATATTTCATAATCGACATCAGAAATTTTGCGTACCACACTGAATGGCCCTTGCCATGAAGTCAATAATAAATTACGTTTGTCTGGCAGTAACAGCAGTACTTCTTGATCAGGTTCAAGATTAATAGTCTTAGCACCTCTATTGGCGGTAGATTTGACCTTTCCTCTCCAAAGATGCTTTGGCTATTACACACGATTTCATTATCTTATCGCGTGTTTCTGTTACCATCTCGTACGGTGTTTTTGGAGTTGGAATTTCAAATGTATTAGTAGCTAACTGATGGTAAATTGTAAGGGGTCCACGTGGGTTAGCCCCGTATACTAATTCAAAAGGTGAGAAACCCGTACTAGAATGGGGAATCTCTCTATAGGCGAACAGCACTGTTGGCAACAGTGTATCCCATTCAGATGGGTTTTCTGCTGTCACCATAGCCAGCATATGTTTTAGATCACCGTTAATTTTCTCCACAATTCCATTGCTGGCTGGATGGTTAGCTGTTGTAAAATGCTGCTTAATTCCTAACATTTTAGTAAGGGCTTGCGTTGCAGCCGATATGAATTGAGTTCCCCGATCGGATACGATGGTACGTGGAAATCCGAATCGTGAGAATAGGTGTAAAAATACATTGGCAACATCTTTGGAGGTGATGTATTTTAGAGCTACCGCCTCAACCACCTTGTACAAAGGTCTACTAGTGTTAGGATGAAGCGATTTCCTTTGCTGGACACCTGGTTCAGGGGTCCAACAATATCTACCGCAACCATCTCAAATGGTCTAGAGGCCAATGTGGAAGGTTGTACTTCTGCTGTTGCATGCTTCCCCTTTCGCACTAATTGCTGACACACATTACATGAACGACAGAATAATTTTATGTCGTTACAAAAACCAGGCCAATAAAAATGAGCCTGAATTCTAGCTCTGGTTTTGTCATATGCAAGATGTCCAGCAAACGGTGACTCATGTGCAATCTTTAGCACAATTTGGCGATGTTGTACAGGTAACGCCGTCTGCTGAATCTCATGATTATTGGTTGTATAATAACCAGTAAGAATCCCGTTATTAAGTCTAAAAAACCATGAAGCATTATTGCTGATCTTGGCTTTCTCACCTAATAATTTTAGATAGGGAGAAATACTTGTGTCAGTATGTTGCTGTTGTATGAATTTCTGTCTGGTGGTATCATCATTTGTATCACTTGGTGATAGTAGTAACAATCTTTCTTCCTGTAGTGTGTCTTGGTGTTTGGTGGTATCTGCTCTGGTGACTGCATTTGATGTATTAATTTCTTCCCATGCAGCTATTTCTTCGTTCGTGCAATTTTTTAATTGGGGTAAGCATCCCAAAATCAAATCAGTACAAGGGTTATCTAAAATAGCACATGTAAAGGTACCAGAAAGAAACGGGGTGTTTATACGGGCTTTTGCCAGTGGGTAAATTTCAATATTACCAGAAAAAGTCCGGCATTTGACAGAGTCACCCGTATAATCCCTTGGGTCAACGAGTTCTTTTCTAAGACCGATAAGAGTGCTGCCACTGTCGAGCAAACATTGGCATGGTTTTTCATTGACCACTATATTGTGGAACACAACATTGCCTCTGGAGGCCAGTGCTGCATTTGCACTCTCATTGGAGAATGGTACAGTATGTCCACATGTAAGTTTGCCGTCTGTATGAAATTGGTGACATTGTTTACAACTATCAAAGTTTAAAATATCTGTAACTGCACATACATTCTCACACTCGTTAGTTGGCAATTCATTCTCGACTTCACACTCAGTTTCACTACCACTGTCAGATGAGGTATCTATCAACACTGCATTACTAGCCCTCATTTTCTGACGTCCCAAACATTTGGACGAATAATGGCCATAACTCGCACACAAAAAAACATTTAACCGCACGCTTGTATGCCATTCTCTTACTCTCCTGCTTTTTGATCATCATTTCAAGATGTGCAGGATAGTTAGGGCTCTTGTCACACATCGAGTAAGATTCATGATAAAGATGACAGTACAGACATTTAGGCAATTTTTGATCTCTATTGTCCCTTCGCTGAAATGGTTTCTTATTACGATAAGTTTTAGGTTGATCTTTAGCAAAGGAGACAATCTCAGATTCGATGGTGGGTGTTTTGAACACGTCTCTGTTCGAAGAAAAATATGCGGAACCTTTCTTTTCGAACTGTTCTAGTGTCTCAATGTCTGCCTGCTGCAGGAACTTTGTAAAGGGAGTTGGAACTGTAGATATGACTTTATCCATTATAATCAAGTTTTTCAGTTTCTCAACATCATTCCCTATTTTAGCTGCATTTAGCCACCGGTTGAATACAC
Source organism: Cepaea hortensis (assembly GCA_963921405.1). NCBI lineage: Eukaryota > Metazoa > Mollusca > Gastropoda > Stylommatophora > Helicidae > Cepaea > Cepaea hortensis. The sequence continues at coordinate 105,849,875 of OY992878.1, read as the reverse complement.
TTTGAACATTGGAAAGATAATCTATAAAAGTTTCATTTGGCTTTGGTTTAAGGCTAGAAAATTGTACTTGATATCCAGGAGCATCTAGTAAAAAATGTTGCATTATTCTATCATGAATGTACTGATAGTTGGTTCTTAATTCTGCTGGAATTGACTCAATAACCTTCAAGGGCTCTCCACTTAAATTCTTCATGTAGATCATTGCCCAATGTTCCAAGGGAACCTCCTGGAATTTAAGTTGAAACTCGATATTCTCTGTCCAGGCAGATATTGAATCGCCTTGACAGAAGGGTTTGATGATGTTTTTATATTTATTGAATTTATTTTCTTCTTCCTGACTTTTTAATTTTGTGGAAGTGATCTGGATGTGTGAGTCTACTTCCATTTCTTTCATCTTTAACTGTGTCTCTGATTCAACCTGAATTTGTTTCTCCTTAACCCTAGCCATTTCCTCTATTTCCTTTTGCTTTAAATCTATTTCGTTTTGCTTTAAATCTATTTCCTTTTGTTTTAACTCCCTATCTTGTTCTAACTGTTTCTGTTTGGTGGCTTCTGATAATTCTAACATATCCTTCTGGTGTTGTCTTTCATGCATGCGCTCCTCCCTTTCTGCATCTTTTGCTAGTTTAAATCTTTGGTCTGCATATTGTTCCAACTTCTCTCCCGTATATCCTAACTCCTTTCCTGCCTGAATACATTCCCCTAAAGTCGACATGATGGAGTGTATTTACGAGTACTTTCTACTATTATGACTTTTAATTCAAGTTGGTAAATAGATATGTAGGAAAATTGTACAGGCTGAAAAAGGAAGATGCGTTATTATTAACAATGTTGCCAAAACATAGAAAAATTACTCATCTGATTTCCCGAAACGAATCAGCAGATGTCAGTGACACTCTATTGCCTAGCTAACAAGTTGATGTCAGTGACACTCTATTGCCTGGCACGCACAGACTATTCTGCGCTGTACTTGTTGTATCTGGTTTATAGAGCAGTACCAATTAGCAACTTGCAAATATCAGAGGAAACCAGATAGTTGCAAATAAAATATAACCCATTTGCAATACCCCCAACAAACAGATGTGGTATGGTTGATGTGATCGATTTGATGTGATATGATCTAAATGAATGAATGTTTCGTCGATCATCAGTCAATGTCCGTCTTTGTCGTAATATCTTCTACTTTCGTCACCTAACTACTTTCTAATCTATGATAATGACGTGTAGACTATGCTTTCTTATTTGCCTATTAGCTTCAGTGCCATCGTGAACAAATCTATTAAATCAATACAAAAAGAAAAATAAATGCTTTAAATGAACTGTCTAAAACATAATAACTTCGAAATAAATAAATATAAATGATCTATAATTCTTGTGAGGTTGAAATCTTATCGCAAACACTTGTAGTAATGTACACAAGCACAGTTGACAGCGTTGATCTGTAGTACTTGTAACACACGCAGCTGTCAGGGCGTTCTACGTCACAGGCGCAATGCTATTTTTAGCTGACAAAAATCAATATCGCTCAGCGGCTCTGTTTACAATGTATCATTGCGCCATGTTTCATTTTTCACAAGAAATATATGCAAAGGAAACAATAATACTTACAAAATCATTGCAATCATCTTCACAAAACACAATATAATTGTAATAGAATACACAAATGGCACTTATTCACGATAGGCACTTTTTACGGCACTAAATCTAGTCTACACTCGTCAATTTTCACTACGCTAAACTACACACTGTGAATCTCTGGCTTTTAAGCTGTGGGTGAGTTTAATATATTATTTAGCTTGAACAATAGTTCAAGCGGCCACTTCTGACACCACTTTTATCCTAGCTTGTCAACAACCGAGGTTGACAAGCATTACTGGATACTTCTCTTGCACCACACGATAAACTCGTAAGGCGTACAAGAGGATTAGTTACACATTTTAATTCAGCTTGGCGCTCACAAAATGTAGAGCCATCATTGATTCACACAGTATTTACAAGCATAATAATATACAATATTCACTCTATCAAAGTCAGTCCTAGGCACTAGCACTACTGATATCTACATAACAAAAACCACATCGCCTTGGCCGATGCGTTCATCTAAACAGTCAGTCCCCCGTCTGACAAGACTCAGCCGTGGCATTCACACCACGAGCGGATGGATCACGAAGATCCCTAGGATTGCGTGCTGCGGTTCACAGCACGCTTCACGTGGCCTATCCACGGGTAAACTATCTTAAGAGTTCCTTACATCTCTTTGGGCGGGTGTACTTACAAACCGACCAGAGTTCTCACTTCTCAGGTTGACACTGGTGTGTCTGAGTGGAGACCTGTTCACCCACTCATTCCCGTTGTCTTTTCTATTCCCTGGGTAGGGCCTTGTTACCCCCACTCCCAGTAGGGATTGTATCATATATCCTCTGATATCCTTTTCCTCCACTTCTCATGCAGGTGGTATTCCCTAGGTCTTTGACAAATGTCAGGATTATCTTTTAATGGGGGAAAACAAGGAATGACCAGCCACAAACCATGACTGTCAGCTAGTGAATGATGTAATGATCATGAGAAAATCTGACAGAAACCACCCATGATTGTGAACAACAGGTCCTGCAGGATATATCAATGCTACCAACCACACATGATTGTGAACATCAGGTCCTGCAGGATATATCAATGCTAGCAACCACCCATGATTGTGAACGACAGGTCCCGCAGGATATATCAATGCTAGCAACCACCCATGATTGTGAACAACATGTCCTGCAAGATATATCAATGCTAGCAACCACCCATGATTGTGAACAACAGGTCCTGCACGATATATCAATGCTAGCAACCACCCATGATTGTGAACGACAGGTCCTGCAGGATATATCAATGCTAGCAACCACCCATGATTGTGAACGACAGGTCCTGCAGGATATATCAATGCTAGTAACCATCCATGATTGTGAACAACAGGTCCTGCAGGATATATCAATGCTAGCAACCACCCATGATTGTGAACAACATGTCCTGCAGGATATATCAATGCTAGCAACCACCCATGATTGTGAACAACATGTCCTGCAGGATATATCAATGCTAGCAACCACCCATGATTGTGAACGACATGTCCTGCAGGATATATCAATGCTAGCAACCACCCATGATTGTGAACGACAGGTCCTGCAGGATATATCAATGCTAGAAACCACCCATGATTGTGAACAACAGGTCCTGCAGGATATATCAATGCTAGCAACCACCCATGATTGTGAACGACATGTCCTGCAGGATATATCAATGCTAGCAACCACCCATGATTGTGAACAACAGGTCCTGCAGGATATATCAATGCTAGCAACCACCCATGATTGTGAACAACAGGTCCTGCAGGATATATCAATGCTAGCAACCACCCATGATTGTGAACAATAGGTCCTGCAGGATATATCAATGCTAGCAACCACACATGATTGTGAACAACAGGTCCTGCAGGATATATCAATGCTAGCAACCACCCATGATTGTGAACAACAAGTCCTGCATAATATATCAATGCTAGCAACCACCCATGATTGTGAACAACAGGTCCTGCAGGATATATCAATGCTAGCAACCACACATGATTGTGAACAACAGGTCCTGCAGGACATATCAATGCTAGCAACCACCATGGATGACAAAAAGATGTAACATATGGATAGCAACCAAGTTTGACACCTATATTACATTTTGTAATACTATCATCTAGTAGGAAGGAGACTACATAGCGACCTGTGGCTGATATTCTTACAAACACTCAGTGCCGTCCGTGTGAGATGTGCATCAGGCCTCTTGAGAACTACAGCTGTATCCAATTAGACTGTTTGATCTTACTCAACTGAAGAGGGTCAACAATTCTTCAATTTAACCAGAAGAAACTAAATGGAGAATTTCATAGTCTCCAAGTAGCGTACCCCATGTTATTGTTGTTGATCTGAATTGGTCTACAATTTGATGGAACGAACGAACGAACAAACTTTATTTTAAAAGGGTAACAAATTGGGCACGCAGGCCCGTCTTACATTCGGCCATTTCGGTCACTCATCTTTCATTCATCAAATGTGCATGTTACATTTACATAGGGGAAAAAAACATTGTCAAATGGATTTTGTAAGCATAAACAATGCATATTACGCATCGTACATTCACATGGCGGGAAAAAAAAAAATATTGTCAAATGAAAGTTGTAAACATAAACAGTGCATATTGCAATGTTGTGAGACACATCCCCCATCCACCCTCACACCCCGCAGCCACCCACACATCCCGCAGCCACCCACCCACCACACCCCACCCACCCACACATTCCTCCACACACTCACACAGACTCAGGCAAACATACATACCGCCACCCACCCACTGATCCCCACCCACACACATTTCCCCGCCCACACATACATCCCCTACCCATCCCATAACCGACACGCACACACCCACCCACATATTCTCCACCACCCACCCACACACCCGCAACCACCTAGCAAAACACACATCACAATCAATCAATCAATCAATCATGTGCCATGCCGGAAAGCGTGGGCGGTCATGATTCGCCATTTCACTCGATCACCAGAGTCGTTACAATCTCGTAAAACGTCAAACACATATAACATATCAGTCAACCACATACACCACAGTACGTCAATAATATATACATACAATACAACAATTTACATGGTCGAACAGCTTGTACACATCTTACACAATATAGCAACTCATAAAGAGTGTTTGAACAAATTGATACTCTGAACAAACGGTTAGGACATTTCAGACTATCGGAAAACAGCGGATAGTAATTGATGTTAGCAATTGGTAATAACTATGTTATAACTATGTCATAATTGATTTGTCCAGATACATACATATTTAAGTTATTATTGTTACAGATAATTAGAATACAGCAGTATCTGTATGGAGAGAACGGTTGTAACTACGTATATTGTCATCAAAATAAGAACTGAAGCATGTCGAGCAGACGAAATGTAATCCAACGTTGCAAGTTATCTGCGAGCGAAATCTTCGTATTCCAGATAAGTTAGATTAATTATTAAGATATAGTAATGATATTTTATTGCTGTTGAAAATGAAATCATGAAAACAAACAGAAAAAAAATGAAATTAAAAAAAAAAAAAAAAATACATTCAGAAAAATGAAAAAAGATGAACTCACAAGACGTGCCAAATTCTTAACCCTTTGAAAATAAAGACTTTCGTTTGTTCGTTCACAAAACCATACACACATACCCCCGTCAACCCACACATCCCGCACCTATCCACACATACATCCCGCACCCTCACAATTTTCCCCACCCACCCACACATGATCAAACTCAAGGGAGTTAATTAATATCTTTTATGGACGTTTTCTGTGAATGTGTTCAGAATCTCTATTACGCATTGTGTTAAATTTAGTGTTTCAGTTGTTGCGAAAGATATCATATATGTCTGCCTCCAATCACCTTTACACAAGTTCAGTATAATATCTTCTTCTTCTTCTTCAGCGTTCCGAGCCATTGAGGTTCTTTGCTGCAAATACAATCCGTCTCCATTCGTCTCTCTGGTGGACCTTCTCTTGCCAGTCGTTGATTCCAAGTGCTTGTAGGTCTGTACATGTATTATCTCTCCACCGCCTTCTTGGTCTACCTCGGGGTCTACGGTCATTTATTTCCTGAGTGTAAGCGAGTTTTGTTTCCCTATTATCTTCCATTCTTTCTATATGCCCCAGCCATTGTAGTCTATTAGCCTTCATGATACCAGTGATTAGCGGGGACTTAAACAGATCATAAATGTCTTTGTTACTTCTTCTTTTCCACTCTCCACTTTGTGTATCCCTAATGGGTCCAAAGATGCGTCTTAAAATTTTGTTCTCAAAGGTTTGTAACAACGCTTCGTCTCCTTTCGTTGTACTCCAGGTTTCAGAGCCATACAGCACAACTGGTCTGATCAGTGTTTTGTATATTGTGATTTTGGTGTTACGAGATAGCGCCTTTGATTTTAGTAGATGTTGTAGTGCATAGTATATCTTATTTCCAGAATTGATTCTAGTTTGTATTTCTTCCCTTATGATGTTGGAGCAGTTGAAGATCGCACCCAGGTATTTGTATGTTTCCGTTCTTTTAATGGTCATATTATCTATTTGTATGTGGCCAGAGTTTCTAGCCATTCCGTCTCTTGAAATTACCATATATTCTGTCTTATCTTGGTTGATAACCAGTCCCATCTGTTGGGCTTTTTCCTTTAAGTGAGTTAGTATTTCCAATGTCTTTTGTTCACTTTGCCCTATAATATCTATATCATCTGCATAACCAAGCAGCAGTATAATATAACTGTGTTTTTTTTTTTTTAAACATTTCAACAAGAGTGATTGAATGCTTTCGTGCGTTACTTGTCAAGTCACCGTGTTGTTGTACAACTTTTACAGTTTAGATGTGGAGGCAGTAAGTAGGCTGTTCCGTGTTTAAATATATAAATACTGGGGTCACTGAGCACTTAGTTTTGCACGTAATGATGGCTGCTCTGAAAACGTGGGTGTATTAATCCCCAAGACCAGGGGTGGGCAAACTACGGCCCGCGGGAAATATCTGTTTTGCAAATGATATGATGTGGCCCTCCAGGGCATTTAGAAATAAAAGTTTTTACTTCGTTTTTAAGATATTTGGTTGAATTTTATAGACTTTTGTGTACCATTATGATTGTTTTAACATTGGTGATGAAATTTCTTTCTAATTGTCTATTTTTTGTAAATAGTCCCTGACCTTCATAATGTAATGCTAAAATTCGAATTTATCGATTTTAATATAGAGGAATATTTATCTTCACGTAAAGATTTAATAATTATGGTTTTATGAAAAACAGATATTTCTCCAGTGAATAAAATGATTTATTTTGCAAGAAAATGTTAAATTTAAATGTTTTTTGCTGTTATAAAGTATTTCCACATTTACAATGTTCAAATTAATTTATTTGTTATAGTAGTCTTGATATACAAGTATTTCTGAAATTTATTCTGAGTTTACTCCTTGTTTTCCGACTATTTTATTTTCACACACAACCGGAAGTAGGGTGTGTTTCATTTTCTTTTTAAAGTTTTGTTAAATTCTAACAGTTAGAATTTTATTAAAACAATGAGTGTCACTTAAACACGTAAGATTGAAGATGAATGCCGTGTTTTTAATGATGAATGGACAACTAAGTGCTGTTTTATAAAAATTTGTAGCAAATCAATTTGCTTGTTGTGTCGTGAGTCAGTAGCTGTCTTCAAGAAGTACAATTTAAAAAGATATTATCAAACAAAACATTCCGATTTCGGATACACTTTAACAACCGAAGAGAGGGAAAGGAAATGCCTGGAGTTGGTGAAACATTTGGAGAAACGGCAAACTGTTTTCACTAAAGAATCTTCAATTCAATGTGCTGCAACAGAAGCTAATCTTGTGCTGTTACACAGAATTGTAAAACAGAACAAGCCATTTTCTGATGGCGAGTTTATCAAGGAATGTTTGCTGGATGCAGCAAACATTATGTGTCCAGATCATAAAATAAATTTAACAACATTACTTTATCAAAGAGAACTGTGGTCAGACGTGTTGACAAGATAAGTGACAATGTGGTGCATAAACTTCAAGATGCAAGTAAACAATTTTTGTGGTATTCTCTTGCACTGGATGAGAGTACCAATGTACATTATACTGCCCAATTATTGATATTTATACGTGGAATAAACACTTCATTCAAACTCACTGAATAGTTATTGAGTGTTGAGTCACTCAAAGACAAAACCACAGGTCATGATATATTCAATGCTGTTACTAACTGTATTGAAAGAACTGAGTTGGTTTGGAACAAGATGGCAAGTGTTACAACTGACGGAGCTCGTGCTTTGACTGGAAAAAATGTCGGTCTGGTAAAGTTGATAAGTGATTAGATTAAAGCAGAATATCCTGACCACACATTATTAACACTTCACTGTGTGATCCATCAAGAAAGTCTGTGTAAAACTGTTTTGAATATCAAGCATGTTATTGACCCAGTTGTCAGTGTCATCAACCTCATCAGATCAAGAGGACTTAATCACAGACAGTTCAAGGCATTACTTGACGATTTGGAAACTGAACATTCCGATGTCCTGTACAACACCAGTATTAGATGGCTGAGTCTCGGCAAGGTGTTGAGGTGAGTGTGGGAACTCAGAGAAGAAATAGTGATGTTCCTAGAAATGAAGGGCATTAAATGTGATTTTAATACTAACATTGTTAATAAATAGTGGAAGTTAGACTTTATGTTTGCATTGAAATTATGGAAAAGTTAAATGAACTGAATGTCAAACATCAAAGCAATGGTGTCTTTGCACGTGAATTGTATGTACATGTAAAATCATTTCAGGCAAAACTCTCACTGTTTTCCAGACAAGCCAGTGAAAAAAGGTTTTGTCACCCCCTTTTTGCTGAAACAAGAAAGCATTTCTGGTGAAATGACGGAAAAGTACAAAGCCCGATTAGTTGCATTGACTGAAGAATTTTGATGGAGATTCCAAGATTTCAAGAACTTAGAGCCACAGTTCAATATGTTCAGTTCCCCTTTTAGTGCAGACGTTGATACAACCACAGAGGACATACAGTTGGAGCTGCTTGACTTACGAGCAGATCATTACCTGAAAGAGAAATTCAAGTCGGATGGTTTGCTGGATTTCTATGGATCTTTATCAGAAGAATCATTTCCCAACTTGAAAAAAACTTTGCCGCTAAACTGTTATCATTGTTTGGATCAGCGTACATTTGCGAGCAAGCATTCTCTTGCTTGAAGATCAACAAAACTAAGAATAAGTCTTTATTGTCGGACTGCAACTTGCATGCTGCCATGCGAATTTCAACAAGTAAACTTGCTCCAGATTTCAAGAATATTGCAAGCAGTTACATACATCTCATTATAAATCAAAAAATGTAGTGACAATGTAGTCGATTTCTGTCTAAATTAAAGCCATTGATAGATAATTTTTTTTTTTTTTTTTTTTTTATATTATAATAAAAAAGTGTAAAATCTTGTTAACAAATTAGTAAAAGATTTTGTCCATGTTGTAAAATATAATGTATAAGTGTATAAGTAAAATTAAATTGCAATAATTAGTTATTTATACTGTTTAATAGCCTATAAATAATTAATAATTACTTATTGTGATAGGTTGCTGTAAACAAAGTGGACATAATTGTCAGCAACTCACTTGCGACAGGCATACAAGGATTCCCTACTTTTGCACCACACGAAAGTGACAACTCGTATTGTTTGCAAAAGGATACATTTTATTAGGAGCTGATCGTACATGAGCTCCACGAGCGAAATACCACATCGGTAGTAAACATCGTAGTATGTTATGAAGATGTAATGAGGAGATGAATGTTAATGATACTAACTACTGAAGCTAAACTTAATCCTATCTATTGATACTGTCCTTAACACCAAAGTATCCACAGCGGATATACAGTCTGTTCCCTACGCCGTCGAGTCTCTGTCTGACCCAAGCTCCCGATGGCGTGTTCAGCCACGAGCAATTGGTTCTCCGTGCATCCGCTAGTTTGCGTGCTTGGAGTCCCAGCACGCTGGTCACTTGGTTATTGTAACCACTATTACATGGTTACATCTCGTGAGGCGGGTTTCCCAGTCTCTTGGGTAACCCCAGCTCACGCACACTCATTGCCCTCTTTGTTGACACGAGTGTGTCCCGTTGTAGAACTATTTATAGTGTTTGTGTCTCTTCTGTCTGGTTTCCTATATTGCTATCTTCCTTAGCTCTATTTATTATGTTCTGAGCTCTTTAGCTATTACGTAGATCTTTGACAATAATATATATGCGGCCCGCCAAAAGCTTTACATTTGTCAATGTGGCCGAGGCACAAAATGTTTGATCACTCCTGCCCTAGACCTTTTCTAAAGTTTTGAGTTCTTAATATAACCATAACTCCACATATTCAATACTGGTCAATGTTCTGAAAACCCCAATACAAATAGAGAATAGAAATTAGGGGAAAACTGTTAAGACTGGCGTGGCTGTACACACACACACACACACGCACGCACGCACGCACGCACACACACACACACACACACACACACACACACACACACACTTTTTAGTTGAATGGTGCTTTCTCCCATAATTCTGGTGTCACATTTTATTTATTTTTTTTTTTAAATGCCCCCCCCCCCCCAAAGTCTTTCATTCATTGTTTTCAAGGCCTTTGGTATGTTGGACGCGAATTCTCAAGAAGGGCAGTGAGCAAACATACTGGAGACACTAATGCTGGATGGAAATAATGTGAAAGAAAAATCCTATAACATCCAATGCTATGCAGTATATGAGACAGAAGCAATGGGGCCAGGATTTGCCTCGTCGTGTCCTTGTTAGCTCCATTCACTGGATGCCACGTCACAATGAGAGTAACAAGGACCACCAAAATGCCCATTTCTCAGCGCTGAAGATTTCAGATGCCAGAACAGACGCCAGTACCATGAATACCGATGTCGTCTTATTCTCAGACAGTCGTTTAATTCTAGTTTAGTTCCTTTAATGATCAATCTTCTAGATTGTGGGGTCGTGGCGGAGTACCCACCTAGAGCACACACGCACTTGATCGTAGCCCAGCGGTATGCGAGTTGGTATGTCCTGTCTTTATGATATCTTTGCAATCGATTCCAAATACGCTATTGATCCAGTCTAGCCGCACTAACGTTACAGTATATAAGTGGGCAGGGAATGCAGGATGTATATTCTATCGTGCTTATTTGTCAGTAAAGACAGGCTGAGACATGTCTGGTTATGATGCCCCTTGAGATGGGTTAAACGGTGCATGCCCGCGGCACACTTATACTTGGCGTAAACATTAATCTGTTGTGTGCTATCATGGGCATCGCTTGGAGCCGAGTTGGCGCAGTGGCTAGCATGCGTGCTTGCTGTTCTGCTAGTCAGGTGTTCGAACCCCGACACCAGGCAGACTTGTTTCAATGACCAGGTCTTCCATGTCGATTCAACCTAGAGATGTGTACCAGGACATGGTCTGGGAAGTAAAGGGAGCTGGCGTGCCACTGACCACCATCACCAGTGGAGTGCCCATGTAAATAATGTCAGACGAACGATATCCCCACACGACTCTAGGCGTGTACAAGAGTCCTTCACTGCACCTGTAGTTGCTTTAATCATTCCGCTAGAACAGAGTACAGGCAGTAGGAGAATGCACTCGTGTCTACACCATACAGCCGGTTGTGTATATGGTGCTGTAGTACATGTTTATAGATAAGTCAGCACTTTACTACCGATGCTGCAATACATGATTATAGATAAATCAGCACTTTACTACCGCTGCTACCCTACATGTTTATAGATAAGTCAGCACTTTACTACCGCTGCTACCCTACATGTTTATAGATAAGTCAGCACTTTACTACCACTGCTACCCTACATGTTTATAGATAAGTCAGCACTTTACTACCGCTGCTACCCTACATGTTTATAGATAAGTCAGCACTTTACTACCGCTGCTACCCTACATGTTTATAGATAAGTCAGCACTTTACTACCGCTGCTACCCTACATGTTTATAGATAAGTCAGCACTTTACTACCGCTGCTGCAATACATGATTATAGATAAGTCAGCACTTTACTACCGCTGCTACCCTACATGTTTATAGATAAGTCAGCACTTTACTACCGCTGCTACCCTACATGTTTATAGATAAGTCAGCACTTTACTACCGCTGCTACCCTACATGTTTATAGATAAGTCAGCACTTTACTACCGCTGCTACCCTACATGTTTATAGATAAGTCAGCACTTTACTACCGCTGCTGCAATACATGATTATAGATAAGTCAGCACTTTACTACCGCTGCTGCAGTACATGATTATAGATAAGTCAGCACTTTACTACCGCTGCTGCCATACATGTTTATAGATAAGTCAGCACTTTACTACCGCTGCTACCCTACATGTTTATAGATAAGTCAGCACTTTACTACCGCTGCTACCCTACATGTTTATAGATAAGTCAGCACTTTACTACCGCTGCTACCCTACATGATTATAGATAAGTCAGCACTTTACTACCGCTGCTGCAGTACATGATTATAGATAAGTCAGCACTTTACTACCGCTGCTGCCCTACATGTTTATAGATAAGTCAGCACTTTACTACCGCTGCTACCCTACATGTTTATAGATAAGTCAGCACTTTACTACCGCTGCTACCCTACATGTTTATAGATAAGTCAGCACTTTACTACCGCTGCTACCCTACATGTTTATAGATAAGTCAGCACTTTACTACCGCTGCTACCCTACATGTTTATAGATAAGTCAGCACTTTACTACCGCTGATGCCCTACATGTTTATAGATAAGTCAGCACTTTACTACCGCTGCTGCCATACATGTTTATAGATAAGTCAGCACTTTACTACCGCTGCTACCCTACATGTTTATAGATAAGTCAGCACTTTACTACCGCTGCTACCCTACATGTTTATAGATAAGTCAGCACTTTACTACCGCTGCTACCCTACATGTTTATAGATAAGTCAGCACTTTACTACCGCTGCTGCCCTACATGTTTATAGATAAGTCAGCACTTTACTACCGCTGCTGCAATACATGATTATAGATAAGTCAGCACTTTACTACCGCTGCTGCAATACATGATTATAGATAAGTCAGCACTTTACTACCGCTGCTGCAGTACATGATTATAGATAAGTCAGCACTTTACTACCGCTGCTGCAGTACATGATTATAGATAAGTCAGCACTTTACTACCGCTGCTGCAGTACATGATTATAGATAAGTCAGCACTTTACTACCGCTGCTGCAATACATGATTATAGATAATTCAGCACTTTACTACCGCTGCTACCCTACATGTTTATAGATAAGTCAGCACTTTACTATCGCTGCTGCAATACATGATTATAGATAAGTCAGCACTTTACTACCGCTGCTGCAGTACATGATTATAGATAAGTCAGCACTTTACTACCGCTGCTGCAATACATGATTATAGATAATTCAGCACTTTACTACCGCTGCTACCCTACATGTTTATAGATAAGTCAGCACTTTACTACCGCTGCTACCCTACATGTTTATAGATAAGTCAGCACTTTACTACCGCTGCTACCCTACATGTTTATAGATAAGTCAGCACTTTACTACCGCTGCTACCCTACATGTTTATAGATAAGTCAGCACTTTACTACCGCTGCTACCCTACATGTTTATAGATAAGTCAGCACTTTACTACCGCTGCTGCAATACATGATTATAGATAAGTCAGCACTTTACTACCGCTGCTACCCTACATGTTTATAGATAAGTCAGCACTTTACTACCGCTGCTACCCTACATGTTTATAGATAAGTCAGCACTTTACTACCGCTGCTGCAATACATGATTATAGATAAGTCAGCACTTTACTACCGCTGCTGCAATACATGATTATAGATAAGTCAGCACTTTACTACCGCTGCTGCAATACATGATTATAGATAAGTCAGCACTTTACTACCGCTGCTACCCTACATGTTTATAGATAAGTCAGCACTTTACTACCGCTGCTGCAGTACATGATTATAGATAAGTCAGCACTTTACTACCGCTGCTGCAGTACATGATTATAGATAAGTCAGCACTTTACTACCGCTGCTGCCCTACATGTTTATAGATAAGTCAGCACTTTACTACCGCTGCTGCAATACATGATTATAGATAATTCAGCACTTTACTACCGCTGCTGCAATACATGATTATAGATAAGTCAGCACTTTACTACCGCTGCTGCAATACATGATTATAGATAAGTCAGCACTTTACTACCGCTGCTGCAATACATGATTATAGATAAGTCAGCACTTTACTACCGCTGCTGCTCTACATGTTTATAGAGTGAAATGGCATGTTTGCTTTATCCAGAGTTCGTCACGTTGTACCTAACATCTACCATTAGCCAGTAGGGTACTGCCATCCCAACACAGCGATCCTAGTTACCGGGGATTCTTTTTACTCGAACACACGCTGCTCTAGAGTCGACCTTGTAAAATAAGCAGCAGAGATTCCCTGAGAAAACTAAGGTATTTGGTCAACCTATCTCATAAAATCTGGGGACTAAAATGTGTAAGTGTTACGGTATGTATCATACAACAGTGCCCATTACGCTACTCATTTATATGGCGATCAGTTCTATACGAGGGGGATTTAAATGAAAACCTTAAATGCGTGATAGAAATTACAATAACAATGCCATTGTTTTGTAATCTGTCAATATTGTTGTTGAGAATATGACATCACTCTGCAGACGAACACGGTGACGTCATATGAATAGTTTAAAGATGGCCGACAAATATTAGACATACACCAAAGAGGAGCAAATAGAAGGGGTCAAACATGTAGAAATTCATCTGCGAATGAAGGTCCAATATGGTTACACATGTCTGTCAGTCCAGCAAGTGTATGAGAGGAGCAGGCAATTTCACAACGGCGTGACATCTGTGACAGACTGTTCACGACGGGGCAAGCACATCGAGTAGTGACCATAGAGACTATGTTTCTACAGGAATTCAAACATGTTATCGGCGCTGGAGAACTTGCATTGAACGCCGTAGTGATTACATCCAATTGTTGTTGTTGTTTTTTTACAGAATATATTCATCAAACTAAAAAACATTTAAGGTTTTCATTTAAACCCTCTCTAAAATATAAGAATTGTTTACAGCTTTCACGGAAGACGCATATGTACAACCATTTCACAATTAGGTGTTGTGTTTGGTTATATTACTTTGTATGTAAATCGTGTTTCACAAACTGCATACTGAAAAATTGCTAGAACACTTCTGGCAATCTGCACTCTCTGAACAGGTGGGCAAAATGGAAAACGCCGTGATAACAGGAAGACTAGAGGAGAAGCGAGACAGTGGGAATCCGGGGAGAAAGTTTTGGACATCGTGATATGGAGAAACACGTGTATTAGTAGTGATTGACAATACACCCGACAGAAGGTTGCTGCCAGACCTGATAACCACCTGCGTATTAACAATACACCCGACAGAAGGTTGCTGCCAGACTTGATAACCAGCAGCGTATTGACACTACACCCGACAGAAAGTTGTTGCACTGATAACCAGCTGCGTATTGACAATACACCCGACAGAAGGTTGTTGCACTGATAACCAGCTCTTTAGCGTATGGAGTAAAAACTGAGTACGACATAATTTCTAACTCAACAACACCCCACTATTTCACCAGGGCATCAACCAGGATCCCAATGAAAACTGAAGCGGCGAATTGTCGGGTTTGTATGTATGTATGAATGAGACAGTCGCATAACATGTGTAGCCGAATGTTGTAATTTGGGTAAAACGCCAAGGTAGAGGCACTCTTTTGTTACATTCTCCAGCCGCCCATTCTCCTCCTCCTTCTCTTCTCTCTCTCTCTCTCTCTCTCTCTCTCTCTCTCTCTCTCTCTCTCTCTCTCTCTCTCTCTCTCTCTCTCTCTCTTGTATACCATAAACAATTGAAAGAAAGCTGTGGCAAACTACTGAAAGTAACATTGCCTAGAAATTAAACCAATGACTGGACGCAACGTCCTGCAAAAGATAGGCAACATTTTTTTTGCATGCCATGTTAGATACCGCTACTGGGTGGCATCACTAGACACATTCTATACAACTAATTTTAAATGTCTTGTCAGATACCGCTACTGGGTGGCATCACTAGACACATTCTATACAACTTATTTTAAATGTCTTGTCAGATACCGCTACTGGGTGGCATCACTAGACACATTCTATACAACTTATTTTAAATGTCTTGTCAGATACCGCTACTGGGTGGCATCACTAGACACATTCTATACAACTTATTTTAAATGTCTTGTCAGATACCGCTACTGGGCGGCATCACTAGACACATTCTATACAACTTATTTTAAATGTCTTGTCAGATACCGATACTGGGTGGCATCGGTAGACACATTCTATACAACTTATTTTAAATGTCTTGTCAGATACCGCTACTGGGTGGCATCACTAGACACATTCTATACAACTAATTTTAAATGTCTTGTCAGATACCGCTACTGGGTGGCATCACTAGACACATTCTATACAACTTATTTTAAATGTCTTGTCAGATACCGCTACTGGGTGGCATCGTTAGACACATTCTATGCATCTAATTTCAAGTAAGCGTCATTTCTCTAATTGCAACAATGCGTTCTAGCCTTGTCAATCGACGTTTATAAAAGTTGTGTTCATAATAAATGTGCATTCACAAACAATAAAGAATTGTAGAAATGGAGCGGTTTCATATTTGTACAAGTCAATTTCCCGCGGCTTGGTTACGAGGCATAGTAGAGACAAGAAGGCCTGAGCTGATCCACGACTCTGTTGATGGTGTCCAGTTGGCCAAACATGACATCCCACGCTTATCGGCATGCCACATGATGATATTTTAACACGGGAATATACCCGAAGTCATAATTGGAAGTTGAAACGTGAGATAACATTCCTCTGAACAGCGTTATGATCGACATCCTTGTGTATAAAACGTAAACAACAAACAAATACAACAAACTTATTTCACCGGGCCGACCTCAAGCGAGATGGCGAAATCAGGATGCCCAGTATCCACAATATTGAATATGTTTCTCTCTGGTGCAGGTCTAGGGCGGACCCGAGCATCTGGAAGGCACCCGGTGCAATCCTGAGTCCACGTTTGCTGCCTAGAATACTGAAAATGTGGGTCTAAAACCATATGTTAAAAAGGCGGCCAATCCATTCCATGAATAAACGATTTGTTTTGTTTGTTTGTTATATTACATATATGGTTTATTTTAATGTCCGTAACTTATGTCAGCAAACTCTTGATGTTCCGATTATATATATATAATATATATATATAAAACTGCTTTGGTTCGGTGAGGAAGGCTGGCTTTATACCTTGCTCGGTCTCTTCGTTTCCGGTTCGTGGTAGTGTACCCAGGTTTCAACTCCAGTAACTATTCTTGATAGGAATCCATCCCGTTCTGCTTCAAAGCACTGCACAAGTTGCAATGCGTCGCTGTTTCAATTCTGGAGTAAGCTTTCGTGTCACTTACCTTGCAGACACTTTGCGTTACTTTAGCACATCATCGATGATGTAGTGTGGTGAACCTGGACTGATGTCAAGATTTGCAGTAATGTCACTCACAGCCAATCGGCGGTTTTCCTGTATGAGGCCTTCAACTGCTGTAATCGTCTCTGAGGTCACTACTCGTTTAGCCTGACGCGGTCATGAACAGTCTTTCACAGAAGTTACGTCGTTTTGAAAACTCCTACTCCATTCATACACTTGCTGGGCTGACAGGCACGCATCACAAACATAACAATACTGGACCTTCATTCACAGATGAATTTCTATAGGTTTCACCCCTTCACTGATTTTTTAAAACAAAATGGATAACAGAACGCTGTTCCTCTTCGGTGCATGTCAAAAGTGGGGCGGCCATCCTTAAACTGTTCTTATGACGTCACCGTGTTTGTCTGCACTTTTGACACCCTTAACAGCAACATTGACAGGTTTCAAGACAATGGCATGGCTATTGAAATTTCTATCACACTTTAACATTTTCATTTAAATCTCCCTCGTACTAAAATAGCTACTAAAATAGTGAAACTAAATGTTACAAAAAATGGAAACTTTTGTGGGCGTATGGAGCGTCGAGATAATTGAAACACAAGTAGAAGGACGAATACCAGAAGCAATGTGGCGGAAACCACCACGACCAGCAAGCCACCAACTCGTGAGCATAATTTTCCACAAATTCGACGTAATTTATGAGCCTGTCAGATGTATTATCTCCCTTTATTTCTCCTGCTGACACGTAGCTGCGCGCGCACACACTTAATGTGCACGGAGCGTTGAAATATATACTCTTTCTTGACATCAAACGATGCCTCATCAATGTACAAGACAACAGCAGACGAGACTGGGTGTTTGTTGTAAACAGACCATGTTTTGTGAAGTATATGTGACGAGTACAGAAACCGTGGTGCCATAGTGGATAGAGAGCATGCTCACAACGCAGTGGTCTGAGTTCTATCATTGATAGTGGCGTGCATTTTGTTTCGATCGGTGCGACTCTGGGGCCTCTTCAAATGAGAAATGATCAGGGAAGAGGGAGCCGAGTGGAATAGAGATCATCATCACGTGCCATGCCGATAAGAGTGGGCGGTCATGTTTCGCCACCTCACTCGATCACCAGAGTCATGGATCAGTTCCGTGTTCATGTCTCGACCATACCATATGGCAAAGTTATCCAGGTATTTACTTCTCTGCCTTCATCTTGTTCTCTTCCTCTCGATCTTGCCTGTTGTCACCAAGTTCTCCAATCTATTTCTTTAATATCCATGACCAAACATTGTGGCTGACCACGTCTAATTTCTCTAATCAATTTACGATTTTCATTTGTTTCTTGTAGGACTTCGTCATTGGTTTTTCTGTCTGTCCATGCTATTCTTTGCATTTTTCTAAGAACCCACATTTCACAGCTATCAGATGTTTTTCAGCTTGTCTGCTCATCGTCCACGCTTCATATCCATACAAAAGTATAGGTTCTGTGTAGCACCTCAACACTATTTCTCGTTGCAAGTGACATCTTTTTATTGGTCAGTATGTTTTTCTCTTGCAAAAAGGGACCATCGCCATGGCGAGTCTTGTTTTAATCTCTTTAAGGCATCTTCGATAAGATGTTAGACTGTTCCGAGATAATTGCACCGATTCACTTGTTTAAGAATATTCCCATTTACTTGTATATTACATTGTGGTATTTCTTTCTTCCTAGTGACGACCATAATCTGTGTCTTACAATTTAATTCTAACCCTAGTTGTTCACTGTGTGCAACAACCGCATCTACTAAATGTTGGAGATCCTGCTCATTGTCTGCAATCAATACTGTATCACTCGCATTTCTAAATGTTATGCTTACTATGAAATAAAACAACATGGAAATGATAGTGGTAAATATTAAGACTGGCTTACAAATGTCCTACGTACACACTGAAGAAAAACAAATCCAGTTTTAAGACTAATATTGGGAACTCAATGCGGTAATATTGTTGTTATGTAAGCTAACGAGTTACGGGAAAGCAAGATTAGAATCGATTTATTTAGTTGTTTCGGGATTTGAGATTTAAATATTGAGCACAACCCACTACTGGCAACACTGATCGTATTCTGGTATGAACCTAAGGCCTATCCACGTCAATGTGGAAGCACTAGACTCGAGTTCCGATCTCGTTTGAGGTCGTCAGTAGTGCATATCCTTGACCGGACCCGGAAACAAACCCCGGATTACAGGCGTGTGAAGCGGGAGAGTAAACAGTGTGTCCAGGGTGTGCCGCGTGGTCTAGTGTTTACACACCCGCTTCACCCGCCATTGATCCGGGGTTTCTTTCCGGGTCCGGTCAAGGATATGCACTACTGACGAGCTCAAACGATAGCGAAACTCTAGTCAAGTGCTTCCACATTGATGTGGATAGGCCTTAGGTTCATACCAGAATACGATCAGCGTTGCCAGTATTGGGTTGTGCTCAATATTTAAATCTCAAATCCAGAAACAACAAAATAAATCAGTTTGTTTATTGCTCGATGGACTTTAGGCGGCCTGGTGTACCTTGCCAGTGAGAAGCCCTGATCGTTCGGGTCCACATCGATTGACGGACGTCAGTCGCGGCGATCGGGCAGATCATGAGCTACAGCCTACGATGGGTGACGTGGTAATATTCTGTTGTGATAATTTGGCCGTGTGCCGCGTGGTCTAGTGTTAACACACCCGCTTCTCACGCCAGTGATCCGTGGTTTGTTTCCGGGTCCGGTCAAGGATATGCACTACTGACGAGCTCAAACGAGAGCGAAACTCGAGTCTAGTGCTTCCACATTGACGTGGATAGGCCTTAAGTTCATACCAGAATACGATCAAGATTAGAATCGCTGGCTGTAGATTTCAAGCTGTAATACTATTTACCCATTCTACACACAAGTCCCATTGAAAGATGGATTGTCAATCTCACAAGTACATTTCATCGTCAAAAGATGTGCTAGTATTATAAGCGTAAATGTTTTACAACTGTACACTATGTTACTTTAAAAAAAGGCATGTAGTTTTTGTTTATTTGTACTGGTACATACTGGTTGCTATGTCCCAACAACAATAACGTCTAGACCCAAATCTAATAACGTGTCGACTGAGTCAACTTTCATCACAACGATTGCCCTTCGCCATGTATCAACAGTGGCGTCCAGTATTTCTGACGCCATATACGTAATGCTTCAAGTGAATGGTGGGATACTTTGAGTCAAAAGCATTAAGTCGAAGAGATGCTTCTCGAAGTTTCCGTAAACCGATAACATAAGTGACTACACCAATTCTAGTTCACGTCCGTGCCGATCCCACGGCAGAGATATGCTGTCATTCTGCCTCTATTACATTGGACCCACCTAAAACCCGCGACCTGTCAGGTCAACAGCAATGGGAGTGCTTCTCATCGGAAATATCTGGAATATGAGCACTGACATCTCGGAAGCTCCATTGAAATATGAACGTATGCGCTATTCCCTCGGTTCTCCGGCAGCTGTATTCATAAAAATAACTACCCTTGCATAGATCGTATTCAGTATGTTGTCTGTCCGTTCTGTTTGGCGCAATGGTCGTTGAGTGGATGGCAAAATTACACTTTTATTTATCCGACGCAAAAGGTATAGAAAGAAAATATTTACTCGTGCAAGAGTGCGTTGATGATCTCTCTAGATGTCAATACTGATTTCATAGCACGCACGCACACACACACACACACATGCACGCACGCACGCACGCACGCACGCACGCACGCACGCAAGCACGCACACACACACACACACAAACAAAGGTAACCCAATAATATATTTTTCTATCACTATACGTACATACCGTGACGTCAAACATTGAGGATTATATATAGTTGTATGATGACTGCTGCTATCTTTTTTTTTTAAATGGAAAACATACTGACGTATAAAAAGATGTTAATTGCTAGGAGAAAAAGAGTGTCGAAGTGCTACATAGAACCTGTACTTTTGAATGGATGTGACGCGTGGACAATCAGCAGACAAGCTGAAAAACATCTGATAGCTGTGGAAATGTGGTTTCTAAGGAAAATGTAAGGAATACAATTGGCAGAGAAAATAACCAATGGACAAGTCCTACAAGAAGCAAATGAAAACGGTAACTTGGTTAAAGAAATTAAATGTAGACAGTCAAACGTTTTTGGGCACGTTATGAGAAGAAATAAACTATATAACTTAGTGACAACTGGCAAGAGAGGAGAAAAGAACAAAGGGAAGGCAGAGAAATAAGTACCTGGATAGCTTGACCACATGCCCACGCTTATCGACATGACACATGATGATGATGATAATGATGATGATGATGATGATGATGATGATTATGATATGATGATGATGATGATGTGTGTGTATAAACGTATATTCACCAGCAACAAGCATTAGTGATGAAGAAATACAAACAACACTTTTACGGAGAAGTAGAAATGGCGATATCACCAATTAGATCATAAGAAATAAAAGTAATGCTAGAAGATTTTATTGCAAAAGTAGGAAAGTTACAAATAGAGGATGTAGTTGGAAATTGAGATCGATGCATCAATAACATTAGATATGCAGATGATACAGTCTTGATAGCAGACAATGAACAAGACCTGGAATATTTAGTAGATGCGGTTGTTGCACACAGTGAACAACTAGGGTTAGAATTGAATTGTAAAAGGACACAGATTATGGTCATCAATGGGAAGACGGAAATACCACAATGTAATATACAAGTAAATGGGCATATTCTTAAACAAGTGAATCGGTACAGTTATCTCGGAACAGTCATAACAACTGATGGGAGATACCTTGAAGAAATTAGAACAAGAATTGTCATTGCAAAGGTAGCCTTTTGCAAGATGAAAAACATTCTGACCAATAAAAAAATATCAACTGAAACGAGAAAAAGAGTGTTGAAGTGCTACATAAAACCTTTACTTTTGTGATTGATTGATTGATCTAGGAACCGACATCACAGCATTCGGGGCATTCCCATAGGCGCTCCGTCCCCATCCTCAGCACCCAGCGAAGAGTTACATCACCAATAGTACCAGTAGCAATCTGATTATATGTCCGTCTCGCCTTTCCTCTGAGAGTCGAGCGTCGGCCAGATCCTCTCGTCATTCCTTGCTGCCTCATTCTTGCCAGACCATGATGATCCATTTGCTCCTCCGAGGTGTACACGTGCTCCCACAAGGCCGCAACCACGTCTGCCTTGTCATGCATCAATACTCCACCAAGTTTTGCAGAGCCAGCCAGTCTGTCCGCCTGTTCATTCCCTAGCACACCGGCACGCCCCGGAGAAAAGATCCAGGCGATGCTTGCCATCCGTGACCTCCAAAGCGAAGCAAGCCACTCTGCACGAAGCATGCCTGTCCTCACCTTCCTCAGCATGCTTTCTGAGTCAGTTACAATCACGATGTGTGTGTGTGTCGTATTCTCGATCCAGCGGAAAGCTGCAGTGACCGCCTCCACCTCCATTCTTAAGCTAGATGTTATGGTATCATATGGCAGGCTCTCCTTCACCAAACGTCGGCCATTAACTTTTGCTATGAACCCCCAGGCACATATCCTACCTCTCGACACCGAACTATCTGTGTAGATAATCACATCACCCGAGCGAGCATTATCCTGAATTAGTTGCTGGATTTCCACTTCCGTGGCTCCTGCTGGCCACTCCCTGCACTCCCGGCTTAATGTGATTATAACTCTGCACAAGTCTGACTGCTCGGCTGGCACTCTGTCCCACTCCTCTCCTCTCCTAATGTTCTCCAAAATGCACACATGTCTGATCGTATCCTCCGCCTGAGCCATCCATGATTTCCATCTTATCAGTCTCTGACCCTTAACTGCGTCCAGGGGTGCAAAGGGTGATCTGTGTCTGCAGCTACTCTGAGGTATGCCTTCACCTGCATCACCTTGAACCTACATGCAACAGTCGGCAAACCAAGGATGTAACGCATACACACTACTGGTCCCAGACTGACCCGCATAGCTTCGTTCTGTATGCGCTCTAACTTCACCAGCTGACAATTTGAGACAGTGAGCAGTCCTAGTCCATAAACAATAACTAAGAGGATCAAGTGCTGGTATAGTGTGAAAAGCATTCTCTGTTCTGTGTCCATTGAGGCCATAGTTTTAAGTGCATTGAGTCCCTTTTGAGATCTTGTCACAACCGTCTCCACATGGTCCTTGAAGGGCAGGTTTCTGTCAAATGTGATTCCCAGATACTTCAGTTTGTTCTCTCTGTTGACGTTTCTACCATCTTTCGTGAGGCTTGGGACATCAGCACTCACAATCCTGTTGTCCAGAGAGTACCATAAAACAGCCGCCTTTTCTGGGTGGATGACAGCACTCATTTCAGTGCACCAGTCAATCACTTTGTCTACTGTAGCCTGTAGCTCCTGGGCTGTTTGTACCTTATCTCTCCCCTGCCTATATGCAAGAATATCATCTCAAATGTTAGTATCCTTCCAACCCCTGGTGCTTTTAGGTTTGCAATCTTGCTCGTATACACGTTAAAGAGTACAGGTGAGATTGCAGATACCTGTGGCAGTCCCGGGGTTAACATATGTGGCTCTGAGGTGGAAGACCGAGAAGTAAATACCTGGATGGCTTGGCCACGTGGCATGGTCGTGATAGAAACATTTAGCTGATCCACGACTCTGGTGATCGAGTGAGATGGCAAAACATTACCGCCCACGCTTATCGGCATGGCACATGATGGATGGAGTTGGGAATTATGGTTTTGGTACAATAAATGAAAGAGGAGAAAAATTAATAGAATGGGCAAAATAAATGATATGATAATAGGAAACACCTGGTTTACACACAATAACAGACGATTTTACACGTGGAAAAACTCTGATAAGAAAATACTCTACCAAATTAACTACATATTTATTAATAAAAGGTTTAGAAATGCGTTAATAAATATTAAGACAATGCCTGGGGCTGACTGCAATAGTGATGACGTACCACTATGCGTTCAAATAAAAGTAGGATTGAAGAGAGAGAGAGAGAGAGAGAGAGAGAGAGAGAGAGAGAGAGGGGGGGAGAGAGAGAGAGAGCGAGAGAGATAGAGGGGGGAGAGACAGAGTGAGAGAGAGAGCGAGAGAGAGAGGGAGAGAGAGAGAGAGAGAGAGAGAGGGGGAGAGAGAGAACGAGAGAGAGAGCGAGAGAGGGGGAGAGATAGAGGGGGAGAGAGAGAGTGAGAGAGAGAGAGAGAGGGGAGAGAGAGCGAGAGAGGGGGAGAGATAGAGGGGGAGAGAGAGAGTGAGAGAGAGAGAGAACGAGAGAGAGAGAGAGGGGGGAGAGAGAGCGAAAGAGAGGGGTAGAGAGAGAACGTGAGAGAGAGAGAGCGAGAGAGGGGGAGAGATAGAGGGGGAGAGAGAGAGAGTGAGAGAGAGAGAGAGAGAGAGAGAGAGAGAGAGAGAGAGAGAGAGAGAGAGAGAGAGAGAGAGAGAAATGGTTAATAATTTGAGAATTTATAAAGATGTTCTGAAAGCCAGATAAAGAACTTCAAGAACAATACAGGGTGACTATGAAAAATAAATACAATGCAATAGCTAAAATGCAGAGTATAAATGAGCAATGGGAAATGTTAATGGTCTCCATTTATTAAACAGGCTACTACATACTACTGGATAGAAGCCAAAAAGCTAAGAAAAAATGGATGACTGAAGAAATCTTAAAGTTTATGGTCAAAAGAAAACAAAATAAAATGACAAATAAGGGCATGATAAGATAAATAAAGACATATAAGAGATAAATGGATGAAGGCAAAAGATAGTTGGCTAAACGAGCAGTGCAAGAACATTTAAATCACACTGGATAAATGATACAACAAATATTCATAGACAAATTATTGAGCTCACAGGAAGAAACACACACACATATACATACACACACACACACACACACACACAAACACACAAACACACACACCCACACATACACACACACACACAAACACACACATTATAATGAGAATTTATGGTGTGTCCATAGGGAGGCGATATTAGTCTGAGAATTTATGTTGTGTTTATAGGGAGGCGATATTATAATGAAAATTTATGTTGTGTTTATAGGGAGGCGACATTAGTCTGAGAATTTATGTTTATGGTCAAAAGAAAACAAAATAAAAATGACAAATAAGTGTATGATATAATAAATAAAGAAATAAGAGATAAATGGATGAAGAAAAGATATATATATATATATATATATATATATATATATATATATATATATATATATATATATATATGATGCATATATACATATATACTCTGCATCGTCATTATCATTATCATCATCATCTTCCACTTCTGCCGTCAAGCGACGTGGGGAGGAATAATTTGCGCTCCAGGGCCAGGTGGGCGGCACTGGATAGTGTTATTCCATGTGATTGTACTATGTCTTTGATGTCAATCCATTTTCTTCTTGTACGTCCTCTTGGTCTCGTCGCAGATGATCTTTGATATATAGGAATGTGTGTGCGTGTGTGCGTGCGTGCGTGCGTGCGTGTGTGTGTGTGTGTGTGTGTGTGTTTAAAGTTTTTGTCTTCCTATAGCCATGTATATTCAGTCTGATTATTTTACTAACAGCATCCATATCTGCATTCTCCGTTATCAAAATTTCTCACTTGCATTTCTGTTTGTTCTTCCGAGAAAGGCGATTTTCGAAAAACAATGTAAGTTGTGTCTATATGGAGGCGACATTATAATGAGAATTTATGTTGTGTCTACTCTATAGGGAGGTGATATTATAATGAAAATGTATGTTGTGTTTATAGGGAGGCGATATTATAATGAGAATTTATGTTGTGTCTATAGGGAGGGGACATTATAATGAGAATTTATGTTGTGTCTACAGGGAGGAGATATTGTAATGAGAATTTATGTTGTATCTATAGGAACGAGATATTATAATGGGAATTTATGTTGTGTCTATGGGCAGGCGATATTATGATGAGAATTTATGGTGTGCCTATAGGGAGGCGATATTAAAAGAATAATCGATGCTGTGTCTATAAGGAGACGATATTATAATGAGAATTTATTTTGTGTCTATGATGAGACGACATTGTAATGAGAATGTCTGTTGTGTCTATGGAGAGGCAATATTATAATGAAAGTTTATGTTGTTTCTATAGGGAGGCGACATTATAATGAGCATTTATGATGTGGCAATGGGAAGGGAGGGTCGATATTATAATGATAGCGTATGATGTGCTTATAGGGAGGGAGGCGATATTAAAAGAGCAACCAATATTGTATCTATAAGGAGGCGACATTACAATGAGAATTTATGTTGTGTCTATGGGGAGGCCATATTGTAATGAGAATTTATGTTCTGCCTATAAGGAGGAGATATTGCAAGAACAATCGATGTTGTGTCTATAAGGAGGCGATAATATGATGATTATTTATAGTGCTTCCAACTGACGTTGACAAGGCCTTAGGTTCGTACCGGAATATGATAGCGTTGCCAGTTGTGGGTTGTGCTCAATATTTAAATGTATGTTCTGTTTAAGATAAGGCGATATTATAATAATAATTTATTTTGTGGCTATGGGGAGGCGACATTATAATGAGAATTTATGTTCCGTCTATGGAGAAGAGATATTACATTGAGAATTTATTTTGTGTTTATGGGGAGGCGACATTATAATGAGAATTTATGTTCTGTCTATAGGGAGGCAATGTTATAATGAGAATTTATGTTGTGTCTATGGAGAGGTGATATTGTAATGAGAATGTATGTTATATCTATGGAGAAGCGACATTATAATGAGAATTTATGTTGTGTCTATTTGGGAGGCGATATTATAACGAGAATTTATGTTGTTTCTGTCAATCAATCAATCAATCAATCATGTGCCATGCCGGAAAGCGTGGGCGGTCATGACTCGCCATTTCACTCGATCACCAGAGTCGTGGATCAGCTCAGTGTTCCTGTCTCGTCCATGCCATGGGGCCAAGCCATCCAGGTATTTTCCTCTTGGTCTTCCTCTTGGTCTGTTCCCCTCGATCTTGCCAGTTGTCACTAAGTTCTCCAATCCATTTCTTCTCATAACATGTCCAAAAAATTTTGAATGTCTACGTCTAATTTCTCTAATCAGTTTACGATGTTCATTTGTCTCCTGTAGTACTTGGTCATTGGTTTTTCTGTCTGTCCATGGTATTCTTTGCATTTTCCTCAGAAACCACATTTCTGCAGCCATCAGATGCTTTTCAGCTTGACTGCTCATTGTCCAAGTTTCACATCCATACAAAAGAACAGGCTCTATGTATCCCCTCAACACTCTTTTTCTCGTTTCAATTGACATCTTCTTATTGGTCAGAATGTTTTTCATCTTGCTAAAGGCTACTTTCGCCATGGCGATTCTTGTTCTAATCTCTTCAAGGCATCTCCCATCAAATGTTATAACTGTTCCAAGATAATTGTACCGATTCACTTGTTGAAGAATATTTCCATTTACTTGTATATTACATTGTGGCACTTCTTCCTTCCTACTGACGACCATAACCTGAGTCTTTTTACAATTTAATTCTAACCCCAGTTGCTCACTGTGTACGACAACCGCATCTACTAATTGTTGCAGGTCCTGCTCATTGTCTGCAATTAATACTGTATCATCTGCATATCTAATGTTATTGATGTTTCGTCCTCCAATGCTGATTCCATTTATATCCTCTACATTTCTGAAAATATTTTCACTGTACAGGGAAAAAAGATCTGGAGACATCACACATCCCTGCCTAATACCTCTCTTAATTGGCTGATACTGTCCCACTTCATTATCAATCCTTATTGCAGCTTGTTGTTTCCAATATATGTTTTTTATAAGTCTAATGTCTTTCCCATCAATTTGTAGATCTGCAAGCATATCCACCATGCTGACATGTCTAACGCTATCAAAAGCCTTTGTATAGTCAATAAAGCAAAGATGTATATCCTTGTTTACTTCTATAGCACGTTCAATAACTGTTCGCAGCATATACACAGCATTTACTGTACCCTTTCCTTCTACAAACCCGCATTGTTCTTCCCCTATTTCAGGTTGTATCTTCTTCCTCATTCTTTTCATGATAATTCTTAGCAAAATCTTTGTGATGTGACTCATTATACTAATTGTTCTATGTTGATCACATTCCAAGGTTCCTGATTTCTTTGGGATTGCAATAAATATAGAGTTACATAATTCAGGAGGTATATCGCCAGTATCATATAATGTGTTCAGCAGTCTGGTGACTTGATCTAGTCCAAATTCTTCTAAAGCTTTAATCATTTCTGTTGTGATGTTATCTGCACCGGGGGCCTTGCCAGCTTTCATATGCTTAAGAACATTTCGAACCTCCATCTCCAAAATTGGCGGTCCTTCATTATTAAATCTAATATCATACTGTTCGTCTCTGTTATCATCATAAAGGTGGTTCACATAATCTGTCCATACATGTAGAATCTGGTCTTTTTCTATTATGATTTTGCCATCTTTAGTTTTTAGACACCCTGTTGGTGTACTTGTTCTTTTATTAGTAAGTTCCTGAATTCTTTTGTGCACTAATTTGGTATTTTGACTGTTGTGTTGGCTTTCAATTTCTAAGCACTTTTCCTCAAGCCATGCTTCTTTTACCTCCTTACATAATGTTCTGACTTGTCTGTGAATTTCTTCATATTTGACAGAATTATTTTTGCTGAGTCTTCTTGTTTCCATGAGGTGTAAAATTTCTTCAGTCATCCATTTCTTACGACCCACTTTCTTTAATTTTGGAATAGTTGTTTCTGCAGCCACATTGATTGAATTCTTCAACGTTTCCCATTGATCATCCACATCCTGGAATAGGATCTCTAGATCAGACAAAATTTCAAATCTGTTCTGTACTTCTATGTTGAATTTGTTTTGTATTTCCTTGTCATTACTCAATGTACACAAATCATATTTAGTGTTTCCTGTTATATACTTGACTTCCTTCAACTTTATCCTCAATTTTCCTGTGAGTAATCTGTGGTCATTATAACAATCAGCACTGGGAACTGTTTTTGCTATTGTTAATGCGTTTCTAAATCTTCTGCTAATGAGAATGTAGTCAATCTGGTTTCTAATCCTGCTATCAGGACTCCTCCATGTCCATAATCTTCTAGGGTGTTGTTTGAACCAGGTGTTTCCTACAATCATTTCCTGTTCTTTTGCCCACTCTACTTTTTGTTGTTTCTATGGGGAGGCGATATTATAATGAGAATTCATATTGTGTTTATAAGGAGGGGATATTATAATGAGAATGTATATTGTGTCTATAGGGAGGCAATAATTTAATAAGAATGTATGTTGTGTCTATAGGGAGGCGATATAACAAGAACAATTCATGTTGTGTCTATTTGCCCATTCTGAATTACCAGAAATCTACCTGTTGTGGTACATCCTATTGAGTATTTCTTATTCTGCTGCAGTAACTAATAGAACATATGTATAGTGAGTCAAAGTGTACGTAATCATTGGTATCATTGGCACCTTTCCGTCTTGACAGACGATAGTTTGGTACATTGTGCTTCAAAAAGGCTTAATAACTACGATCCATGGCGGTGGCGAGTGTGGCTGGTAAGGCCAATTCTTGCTGCAAATGTTTGCCCACAGTAGGTGCATGTGAAAACATGGTCATTTTCACCATTTTGCACCGTCTTACGTCTCTCACGCTCTGTGTGTGCTTTATCTGCAATCATTTTCTCCTTTGTCTTTATTCCATTTCTGATAGTTGCCCTCCATGCAACACGTTCAGTGGCGACGTGCTCTCAATGTGCATTATCAATGCCTGTATCAATCATGTCCCGCTTACACATATCTTTGTATCGTAGTAGAGGCCGACCCTGAGATATCCTACCCGTCTGTAATTCACCAAAAAAGATGTCCTTTGGTATTCTACCATCATCCATCCTCCTAACGTGTCCTATCCATCTAAGTCTACGAAGACTGAGCATGGAATACACCGTCACACAACCTGATCTTTCCAATACTTCAGTATTTGTGATTTTGTCTTGCCACTTAATACCAAGTATTCTTCGCAGACATCGCATATGAAAGCTGTTTAAACGTTTCTCTTGGCATGAGTAAGTTGTCCAGGTTTCACTGCCATAAAGAAGAGTACTATGGACACAGGCTTGGTAGACGAGGACTTTTGTTTTGGCAGTAAGCTTCCTGTTCTCCCAGACTCTTTTTGCTAACATGTTCATTGTTGTTGCTGCCTTGCCAATCCTGATGTTGATTTCCTGATCGAGGGATAATTTGCTATTTACCTCTGATCCTAGATATGTAAAATGGTCTACTATCTCCAGTTCGGCGTCGTCAATAAAGATTGATGGTACACCATGTGCACCTTGTGACATAATCTGTGTCTTCTTTTTGTTAATTGTTAAACCAAATTCATAACAAGCATTGGCGAATGCAGATAGTAGATGTTGTAATTCTTCCTCAGAGTGGGTCGTAATCGCAGCATCATCCGCAAAAAGGAACTCTCTGATTAGTACCCTCCTAATTTTGGTCTTGGCCTTCAATCTCTGAGCATTATAGAGGCCACCATCTGAACGTGAGTGAATGTATATACCGTCATCCTGATCACGAAAGGCATATTTCAGTAGAAGTGAAAAGTATATCCCAAAGAGGGTGGGGGCTAGTACACAACCTTGCTTAACTCCACTCTTGATTTCAAACTCTTCTGAAGTTGAACCATCAAACTTGATTATACCCTTCATGCCTGTGTGGAACGATTCCACAATGGACAGAAGAGTTGGTGGGCAGCCAATCTTCTTTAGTGCTTTGAACAGACCCTCACGACTGACCAAATCGAATGCCTTTGTGAGGTCAATGAAGGCAATAAACAGTGGCTGATTTTGTTCCCGGCATTTTTCTTGCAACTGTCGCAATGAGAATATCATATCAATGGTAGACCGGTTCTGACGGAAGCCGCACTGTGATTCGGGGTAGACTTGATCTCCCAGGACTTGAAGTCTGTCCAGGACAATTCTGGCAAATACTTTCCCAACAATACACAGAAGTGAGATACCCCTATAGTTACAGTCGCTCCGATCTCCCTTGTTCTTGTACAGCATTATGATGTTTTGAATCTTTGAAATCCTGTGGGACTTGTGCTTCTCGCCAGCATAGCTCTATTAGCTGGTGGATCTGTAGAGCGAGTGTGTCTTGCCCACTCCTGATTACCTCTATTGGAATCCCATCCTTACCTGGAGCCTTGCCAGATGCAAGCTCATTTATAGCACACTTAACTTCTGTTATAGTGGGAAGTGTGTCCAGGTGGTCAAGAGTTGGCAGAGCCTCTATGGCGTTGAGGGCATCATCCGCTAGCTTGGTCTCACTTGAGTAAAGCTCTAAATAGTGCTCGACCCATCTATCCATCTGCTGTTTCTTATCAGTGATGATTTCTCCAGTCAAGGTTTTCATCGGTGCACTTCTTTTGATCATTGGACCACAGGCTTTCTTTATCCCTTCATACATGCTTCTGATGTTTCCCTTATCACTTGCGATTTGAATGGACTCACATAACTTGATCCAATAGTCATTCGCACACTGCCTGGCAGCCTTTTGTACATCCTTCCTCGCTTGCTTCAGCTCACTCAGAGTGTTACGCGTTGGTCTTTCCTTGTTTCTTAAGAGAGCTATCTTCTTTTTATCAATCAAGGGCTGCAGTATCTGGCTGTTTGCCGCAAACCAGTCCTGCCTCTTATGATCCACAGTGCCGTAAATCCCTACCGCTGTTTTATAAATAGTTTCCTTAAGTTTACTCCATTTATCATTTACTATACAATTTTCTGATGTATCATTGAAAGCGTCTTCAAGTTGCTGTTGAAATTCAAAGCACTTTCCAGGATCGTGAGTGTTAGTAATGTTAATCCTGGGGCTAGACTTGTGTTTAGCTGTGTAGATTATCATTGGTCTCAGTCTAACCCTTGCAACAACCAAAGAATGATCTGTATCACAGTCAGCACTGTGGTAACTTCGAGTTAATGATGTATGGTTCAGATGTTGTCTCCGTGTGATAATGAAGTCCAGCTGATGCCAATGGCTGGATCTTGGATGTTTCCATGTGACCTTATGCATCTCTTTTGTTTTAAAAAAGGAGTTTGTAATACATAGGTCATTTCTAGTGCAATGCTCCAGCAGCCTTTGCCCATTATCATTCATGCGACCGATGTTGTATTTTCCAAGGCAAACTGGCCATGAACTCGAGTCCTTGCCCACACGAGCATTGAAATCACCGAGCATATAAATGTAGTCGGATTTTGGAACTGCCTTGATCGCAGAGTCTAGCTGCTCATAGAACGTATCCTTCACATCATCAGAGAAAGCGAGTGTCGGTGCTTATGCAGTGAGAATGGTGGCAAATCCACAAGAGGTTGCCAAGCGCAGTGATAATAATCTTTCATTACCTCCAGCTGGGATATCAATCATTCCCAGTAGCGAATTCTTCACTGCAAAGCCCACACCATGTTGCCTTTTTTCTGCCTGCCCTCTTCCCTTCCAAAAAAAGGTGTAATTGTTTTCCCTGAGTGACCCTTCCTCAGCGAGGCGAGTCTCCTGCAGGCCAGCAATATCAATGTTAAGACGATTGAGTTCAGCATCAATCACAGCCGTTTTTCTCACATCGTCAATATTTGTCAAGTCAGTGGAAAATCCTGGACACATGGTTCCCACGTTCCAGGTTGCAAGCCGTAGCTTGAGGTTTCTATTCTTTTTATTAGTACCTGGTGCATTGGTTTTACAGCCTGCGATTCAGATTTTGTCCTAGCCCCAAGCACCCATTGAAGCAGGCAGGCTGTGGCGGATCAGCACCCAATTGGCTGGGGGCTGCCCAGCTTGAGGCGGGTGGTAGCTGATCAGTGACACCTGTAGGTGTCTCCCACCGTCAGAGGCAACGCGTGGCGCCCCATGTCTACGCCAGCTGACAAGGACTTATAACCCGTAACAGTTGCCTCTCGCTTTGATTCCGAGACTGGTTAAGACCAGGGATGGAGTTATTGCCTCTCCATAGCACAAAGCCTGGGCTAAAATAAAGAAACCATGTGTTGCCCATGCAGCATGATCCCTCTCTCGGCCTGCATAGTTCACTCCAGAGGAAAGTTAACACCTATACATCTGGAACAAGACAAGCTGCAGAAGCTGCCGGATCAGCAAAGCAATGCTCTAACTGTCCGCCTGTCGGAGCTTCGATCCTAGACCAGCTGCGAACCAAGGCTTAGGGCCTGGTCTGCCCTGCCATGACTTATTTTGTCTTTAGCTTGCATTTCCTCGCACCAGGATAAGGCTAGCACCCTCCCAATTGCGCTCTTCCGCCCGAAGCCGTAGGCACAATGTGGGGTGTCGGGTTTGGTAAGCGCCGCCCAACATTCGGCGCGTACAGAACGCAGGTAGTACCGTCTACTGTCATACGGTAGCTCAGTCATATCTGACTAAGACCTGAGTGTACGTAATAAATTAACATGAACTGTCCATCAGATCAGCATATATAATTGCATTAAGGCCCTCGTGCAGTGGATGCCTGGTCATGCAAACACACCTGACAATGATAAGAATGGCGAACGGGAAAGGACGAAGAGGAAGAAAACAATTCACAGCAACAAGCCTCAAAAAGCCACACTATTAAGAAGAACAAAACATAGTCCATTAAAGTAGTAGAACTTAACGAATAAGGGGATTGGTCTGATACGGCAGACAACCAGGAAAGGTACTGGACTTCGAGCCTCATAAAACGATCTAATATATATTCGACTTCATATCACCTGACTTCAATGGCAGTATCTGTCATGTGGTTGCCTTTACTTTGATCTTGAAATGATACACGATATCAATCTCTGTCGTCTATGTTTTCATTATCAATGTGCTGAGAATCCAACCAGTCAGATGATGTTGGTGTTTGATTGGTTGCAGGTCTGAGTCAAGAGCCCAGGTTCAACCTTCTTGCCAGAAACGTCACTGTGGTGACAGGTCAAAGAGCCATCCTGCCGTGCTCTGTGGATTATCTGGGTAGCTACAAGGTGAGTAGTGCACATCCACTGGTAAGTCTCGGTGTCGTCATACACATGCTTAACCTTTCATTCTTCTTCTTCTTCTTCTTCTTCTTCTTCTTCTTCTTCTTCTTCTTCTTCTTCTTCTTCTTCTTCTTCTTCTTCTTCTTCTTCTTCTTCCTCCTCCTCCTCCTCCTTTTGTCCACCAATTGTGCAGAGACCCTCAGCCAACTCCTGTCTTTTAACATCTTCCTCAGCGCTCGTCGTGTCCTCTATTATTCAACCGTGTCTCTAATTCTAAGTCTACCTTTATTTTTTTTATTTGTTTTGGGTGTTGCGGAAGCGGAGTTGCTAGTACGCTTGTATGCCAGTCTGGTGGCCGTATGTTTAAATCCCCGCATGAGGAATTGTCATATATTGTGAAGGGAGTGGGAAATCACTTTGGTGCATGCCCCATTTCTAATCAAAGAAGTTGGGCCCCATCCTCTTCTGTCTTCAATAACCCCAGAATATGACCCTCGAGTTATCTGCAGGCCTCGTCTTATTTAATTTTGTCTAGGAGATATAGATTATGGCCCTGGTGAAAATAGAAAATACTAACTTGGATTCTGCCCTTCTCCAAGGATTCTTTTAGCTCTTGAGCCACCCCCCCCCCCCTTTTAGTTTATCACATCTGAGGAAAGTCTGGAGAAGTCTCTCAGCTTGATTTATATGAAGAAAGCATGGATGTTGAGCAGTTGATAGATCTTGAGTCTCTCCCAATTTAATATTCCTTCATGAGTTAATTTGGTTTTTAAACAATTAAACACATAACCAATCACAATAGATCTTGACAACTTAGTGTACACACATAAGATGGTGAATCACAGATAGATTGAACCAATAATCAACATAAGATCAGTGACAGTTAATTATTTATTGAATGGGCCTGTGTCTTCTGGCCTGTTATTAATTTTCTATGTTGGTTTATACAAGATAATTTAGAAAAATGCACATAAGACCAATATTACAAACCATCAATAAATAAGCATCAATATACATGATGTCAACAAGTGTGAAAACATGGTAAACAATTGAATGTTGTACATGTTAAGTGTGGTGATAGTGAAATCAACATTTATGTATCAGTTCCTGAAACTGAGTGTTGTGTGTTCCTAAAAGAAAGGTACCCTTGTGATGGGAGATTTGGATAAGCCTGGGTCCATTGACTGATGGATCCACTCCAGTTCTGCCCATGACCAAGTCTTCTTCCATCTCAGGTGTGGGTCATCTCTTTCTCTCTCTGGGATCTGGTTTGGTTGGTTGGCCAGTTGGTTGTCAGCTGGTTGGTTGTGGGTTGCCAACTGGGTTGCCACCAAGATTTCACTGTGTAAGGTTCACATAAACATATACAATCTTCCCAATACAATATTCTAGAAGCAGGTCGGAAGAAATCTAAATTCCTGAAGTAGGAACTAGTTCCCCTCCCCTCCTCTTTTCTCTAATCTAGTGTTGGGTTAATTTGGGGTGGTCAGAGTTTATCACACTGTGTACGCCTTGTATCAACTGGTTCCTGCTGTATGTAAGTTCTCATTTGACCTGGGGTCAGTGAAACGTGTACAGTAAGACAGTGACAAGATTGAGGAAGTGTCAAGATGCATGTAAATAAAGGACATACATTTATAACATTTCTATCACTCAATTGTGTTTGTAGTGTGTATAAATAATTCTCTGTGTTTTCCCAATTAACCAACTTCTTCTTCTTCTGTGTATAATAACTCCTTTCCCATTATCTGTTGTTGTTGTGTTGAGTGTTGGGTGGTGTGGTGTTGAGTGTTGGATGGTGTGGGGTTGTGTTTTTAAGTTGTGTTGAGTAATGAGTTAAGTTAACTTCTGGTGGTGGAGTTCCGCGAAGCACAACTTTCTCATGTAACGCAGTTCTTGTGTGCCCTTATCTAATTAAATTGTGACACAAATATAAATATTTATTCCATCAAACCCTATTTATTCAATAGATGAAGCAGAAAGGAAAGATTGATTTCTCTTTCAGCCTTCTAGATTGTAAATAGGCATAGATTTTTAGAACGAGGCACTTGTTCTAGTACACGAACTGTCATTTTAGCTGTAGATAGTGATAGCAATTTAAGCAGTGTTTCTGCTGAAATGCACAAGATTGCTTTAGAATCATCACTTTGTACAGTTGTCTAGAATAGAATGTAGTATTATTATGCACTTCTTAAAGTTAATAATTATCTTTAAGAATATCAGAGATTGCAGTATTCGAAAAGAGTAGTAGATTGTCAGTTGCCCGGGAATCGGTTCTGCGTCGTCAGAATGGAACAGTCAAAAAAATTTTTTACTTCAGAGGTTTTAATTTATAATAATATATTTCAATTGACATTACAAACACTGAATACTATTCCTGGGCCTTTGATACATCTGGTCATCAGTTCAATCTAAGTACTAACAAGCTCACCTGGGATCCAGACATTCTGCCTTCCTTATTTGAAAATCGGTCACACTAGTTTTCACGTCTGTTCATCAGGCATGTTTTAGGAAGAGTGCGCGATTAACATATTCCATACAGGCGTTGGCGCGAAGGCATTGTCACATGTCTGTTTTATCCAATGATCTCCTGAGTTTGGGCTGATGAAATGTTTCCTAGAATTGACGTCATCTGTCACTTGTTCCAGTTCCAGTTTTGATGTTGCATTAAGTTTTAAAGGTTTGGTTTCAGTTTGCGTTAGTAAAGTCCATTGTTTTATATTGTCCCCTCTTCTTGGCTTGAATTCTTGTCAACTGAATAATGGTGGTTAGCAATTATGCCACATGGCCCCATCCCAGATTGTTCTACGGTATGGAACCATGTTTCCAACATTTTCAGGTATCAAGCTGCTCCCATTTTTCCTCCCTTGTATTCTCTTCTGCATCTGATTGACCTGTTTCATCCGGAACTGGGTGTCGACTCAGGAAGTCCGCTCCCACATTCATTTTCCCAGGAACGTATTCAACCTGGAACGAGTAAGGTTGAAGAAGCAGCGACCACCTCATAAGTTGGGCATTCAGAGTCTTAGATGCTGCGAGAAACATGAGTGGTTGATGGTCACATTGCACTGTGAAGTGTTTGCCATATGCTTGAAATTTATGTACACTCCATACGAGCGCAAGACATTCTCTCTCGATAGTACTGTAATTTCTCTCTGCTGCATTTAATTTCCTGCTAGCATAGGCTACAGGGAATAGCTCTGATGGTACATCTCCCTTTCTCTGCAACAACGTTGCCGCAATTCCTATGTTACTGGCATCGGTGCGCAGCACGAATGGTTGGTCGAGGTCTGGTAGATGTAAGACTGGATGAGCAGTTAATGCCTGCTTTAGTGCTGTGAAAGCTCTCTCACAGTCAGCTGACCAAGTGACTTTCTCTGGTTTCCCCTTTTTGGTAAGATCCGTTAAAGGTGCTGACAGAGTATTGAAGTCCTTGATGTATTTTTGATAGAATCCACATAAGGATACAAATGATCTTACATCCTTCTTTGGTTTTGGACGAGGTGCTCTCTGGAGTTTGTCCACATTTCCCTCTTGTGGAGTTATCAGTCCATGAGATATCTTATGACCTAGAAAGTCCAATTCTTGGAATCCTATTTGACACTTCTTTGGTCTAGCCGTCAATCCAGTTTCTCTGAGGCGCCTGAACAAAAGATGCAGTGTTTCTACATGCTCTTCAAATGTTTCAGTTGCGATCAGGATGTCATCCATGAAGTGACTGATGTCTGGATGCTGTAGTGGGTCAAGTAATTTTCTCATCATACGTGTGAAAACGCTGGGAGCATTACTTAATCCGAATGGAAGAACGTTGAACTCATAGTGTCCTCCAGGCGTGCTGAAAGCTAACCATGGTCTAACTTCCGGTTTTACAAGAATCTGGTAATATCCCTTACTGAGATCAATCCTAGTAAAGTACTTAGCTCGGTTGAGTGCTGTGAAGAGTTTATTCTGATCAGGCAGAGGTTCTGCTTGGAATTCAGTAATGACATTGAGCTGTCGATAATCGATGCACAATCTATGTTCTCCACTTGGCTTTCTCAATAAGACGACGCTAGCACTGTAAGGTGATTCAGATGGTGAGATTATTCCTGCGGTGAGCAGCTGTTGTATTTCTTCCTCTAAAGTCTTTTGCTTTGCATAAGGAACTGAGTAAGTCTTGACTCGCACAGGTACTGTGTCATTTAACTTCATGTCAAATTTCTCCAAATCAGTTTTTCCTGGCTTATCAGTAAGTACTTCTGCATATTTTGCCATAAGTTCCCTAATCTGCTTTTGCTGATCCTTTGTTAAGTTGGGATTGATTTCCACATCCTTAAAGGTCTCTTTGGCTTGCAGTGGGTACTCGACTCCCATTGCTGATCCTTCTTCGACTTCAGTAGCCACACTCATGGCCATCAGATGTGCAGGTTCGGTGGTTGAGGGTCTTTCATGAAACTTCTTCAAGAGGTTTATGTGAAATACTTTCATCTTGCCTTTGACTGAAATTCTGTAGTTGGTACGTGAGATCTTCTCCGTCACTACATAAGGTCCTCTCCATCCGATTTGCAGCTTATTCTGACTGGTTGGAAGCAGCAACATCACCTTCTCTCCTACCTCTAACTCTCTATCCTTTCCCTTGCGGTTGAAGTTACGAGCAATTCTTCGTCTGGCGTGACGTAGATTGACATTCGCTTGTTTCCAACTGTGTTGTAAACGATTTTTCAACTCGGCAACATATGTAGATGCAGTCACGACTGTATCATCTGTAGTATTATCAGTCCATGTTCGCAGTAACGCCTCCAGTTGTCCTTTGATCGGTCGTCGAAACAACAGTGTGGCTGGAGAAAAACCTGTTGAGTGATGGGGTACCTCCCTATAAGCGAATAAAGCTGCGGGTAAATACACGTCCCAATCCTCTGTCTTCTCCTGGGCAATTTTGCTCAGGATACTAATCAATGTACCGTTCCACCTTTCCACAAGTCCATTTGACTGAAGGTGATATGGTGAACTGAAGATATGGCGTGCATGAAAAAGTCTGAAGGTCTCCTCCATGAGCTTACCACGAAACTGTAAACCGTTGTCCGTCAAGATCCTTTGTGGGAATCCTAGACGTGTGAATATTCCTAATAATGCATCAGCGACGTGTTTGGAGTCACAGCTGGGCATAGGAACTGCTTCGGCCCACATGGTTGTTGTGTCCACAAGCGTTAATATGAATCGGTTTCGCCTCTTCGTTGCTGAGAGAGGTCCGACTATGTCTACAGCCACTTTCTCAAATGGAATTCCAGTGATTGGCGATTCACCCAACATTGCCGGTGGTGTCCGGTGTTTTGGTGATACTTTCTGACACTGTGGGCATGATTTTACAAACCGTTGTATGTCTGAATTCATCCCTGGCCAAAAATAGTGAGTAGTAATCCGCTGTGTAGTAGCGTTGATACCCATATGCCCACTGAATGGTAGACTATGACCCATTTCCAAGATCTGAGTCCTGTATTGAGTTGGTACAACAAGTTGATTAAACTCTTGTCCAGCTCGTCCTGCTTTTCTGTAAAGAAGTGCTGACTTCATGAACAGATCACCTTTACGTAGAGGTAAATGTGATTTTGGCAGTTTTCTGAAGCAGGGATCCAAGGTGCTGTCGGCTTCTTGTGCCCTCTTCAGTTCCTCCGTTCGAGGGATTGGCGTAGTTGTTTCTGGAGTCTTTTTCGCCTGGGATCGAGTGGTCATGGTCGCCATCGCCACAGGTTGAACAGGTTCTCCAAGAACGATAAATCTACAGCCGAGGATTACAGGATATATTGGATCGTCCAAGACTGCTGCCTTGATTGTCCCAGTGACATACCGCGAGGCTATGTTCACTTTTGCCACTGGAAGAGACATATTCGTTGAACTCTTCAGTGGTCCCTATAATTCCACTATTTCCTCTGTCACCTGTTCAGGGTGAACTAAGGATGATGAAACAATACAGTCATACGATAATCCAGTATCATATAAACAGGTCGTTTTGAATCCATTTAGCAAGATGGATTCCACAACCGGAATACGAGATGATGTGTCTTGATGAGGTGTCTGTTTGGACGTTTCACCAGTGCTCACTTTTTTCTCGTTTCGGTTGGCCAAACAGGCCGCTGTGTGTGGAGGTGGCTTCTTCTTGCAATTCTGAAATGTGCGACCTCTAATTTTGCAATGGGTACAGAATGGTTTGTCCTCCTTCGGCGCTGTTTGGGCTGTGTTTTGAGTGTTTTTCTGGGAGTTCCCATTTTTCTTGGTGGCCACAGTGTTTTCACCCTCTTTTGGCTGTGGAGTTTTGTTTTGAGAGGGGGTGTTGTTCGAACGTCCCTTCCCTCCCATCTCCTTCTGAGATTTTTCAAATCTCTCTGCCAAGATGATTATAGTTTCTAGGCGGTCAGCCCCGTTTTGGGTTAAGAATGCCTTCATTTCGTTCTGCATTTTCCCCTTGATCTGATCAATGATGATCATTTCACTGAGTCCTTCAAAACTTTCCTCAAATCCTCATAAGCAAGTCCATCTTTGTATGTATGACTTCAGTCTTTCAACTAGTTGCGCGTAACTCTCACCCGGTTCTTTCCTTGCGGCTTTGAATCGAGCTTTGTAAGAATCTCCGTCCACTTCGAATCGGCTCAAGAGTGCCGTCTTTAGTGTTGCGTAGTTCTGCTGCTCCTCACGAGTGAGGCGAGAGAACACGTCATAAGCGGTAGATCTTAAAGCCTGCGCTAACTTCGTCGCCCATCTCCCTTCTTCAAACCCACAGCTGACAGCCTTTGCCTCGAAGCGTGATAAAAATCCTTCGATGTGGTCAGTCTGTTCATTGAAGGGTTCCAGTGGAAATGACATAGCTCCTGAATTAAGGTGGGAGACGTGAGAATGTGGTTCTGTCACTGGCAATCCTGATGAGGCTGAGGGTGTAGGACCACTCCCTTTCTCTAGTCTTCGAATCTCCACTTCCAGTTCCATTCTCTTCACCTCCAGTTGGTGTTGACGTTCTCTCTCCTTATCTTCCATTTCGGCCTGTAGTCTTTTCTCTTTCTCCTCTATTTCTGCTTGAAGCCTTTCTCTTCTGTCGAATGCGTCTGCAACATAGTTAGATATCGCAGGGCCATCCAACCCGCATTCCCTACCTGTTTCCATTATTTGGGCTCTAAACTTTGTAGTTTCCGCCATGCCTAGAATTTATTGCTTTGTTTGCTCTACTTAAAAAAATATATTTGCAGTTGGTCTAATCCGCGTAAGCTTGTCAGTCCCCGGATCTGCAAATATACAACAGAGCATGCACAATATTAAAAACACCCTATGTAATGTCTGTCTGTCAATGCTAGAAAAGCCAAAGACAGCAGGCATTGAAGTAACCAGAACTAATCCCTAGTAAAGAAAAGAATCTGAAATTAGACAGAGATTTCCCTTCGGATAAGATTTTCCGATGGTTGATGAAATGCTGTTAAGTTCAGACTTCTAGGAAAAGAAAACCTTCTCTGAAAGAGAAGTAGTGTTGGTATAGTAGATTCACACTCTATATTTCTCCTGGAGCACCTTTTTCTGAAGTATAAACCTATTTGAAAATGGCCCCCTTATTCAGGAGGAATGATCAGTCACCTACTCTTATTTATCTGTAAATGTCATTCTCATCATGTGGCTGTCAATCAATACCCCACACGGTGACAATGTTCAAAATCTAAAGATATCTGTGTTAATGTTTTATGTAATACAGTGTTTTATGCAACTGATAAATTACACAATGTATTATGTAACCGTTTAATTACACACAATGTATTATTTAATTGTTTAATTTATTTATGGGAACCATCCAGGACGTAGCCATCCCAATATGTCATATATTCTGAAGGGAGTGGGAAATCACTTTGGTGCATGCCCCATTTCTAATCAAAGAAGTTGGGCCCCATCCTCTTCTGTCTTCAATAACCCCAGAATATGACCCTCGAGTTATCTGCAGGCCTCGTCTTATTTAATTTTGTCTAGGAGATATAGATTATGGCCCTGGTGAAAATAGAAAATACTAACTGGGATTCTGCCCCTTCTCCAAGGATTCTTTTAGCTCTTGAGCCTCCCTTTTAGTTTATCAAATCTGAGGAAAGTCTGGAGAAGTCTCTCAGCTTGATTTATATGAAAAAAGCATGGATGTTGAGCAGTTGATAGATCTTGAGTCTCTCCCAATTTAATATTCCTTCATGAGTTAATTTGGTTTTTAAACAATTAAACACATAACCAATCACAATAGATCTTGAC
Organism: Cepaea hortensis; assembly: GCA_963921405.1. NCBI lineage: Eukaryota > Metazoa > Mollusca > Gastropoda > Stylommatophora > Helicidae > Cepaea > Cepaea hortensis. Next base: position 105,807,402 of record OY992878.1, on the reverse strand, counting down.
AACTTAGTGTACACACATAAGATGGTGAATCACAGATAGGTTGAACCAATAATCAACATAAGATCAGTGACAGTTAATTATTTATTGAATGGGCCTGTGTCTTCTGGCCTGTTATTAATTTTCTATGTTGGTTTATACAAGATAATTTAGAAAAATGCATATAAGACCAATATTACAAACCATCAATAAATAAGCATCAATATACATGATGTCAACAAGTGTGAAAACATGGTAAACAATTGAATGTTGTACATGTTAAGTGTGGTGATAGTGAAATCAACATTTATGTATCAGTTCCTGAAACTGAGTGTTGTGTGTTCCTAAAAGAAAGGTACCCTTGTGATGGGAGATTTGGATAAGCCTGGGTCCATTGACTGATGGATCCACTCCAGTTCTGCCCATGACCAAGTCTTCTTCCATCTCAAGTGTGGGTCATTTCTTTCTCTCTCTGGGATCTGGTTTGGTTTGTTGGCCAGTTGGTTGCCAGCTGGTTGGTTGTGGGTTGCCAACTGGATTGCCACCAAGATTTCACTGTGTAAGATTCACATAAACATATACAATCTTCCCAATACAATATTCTAGAAGTAGGTCGGAAGAAATCTAAATTCCTGAAGTAGGAACTAGTTCCCCTCCCCTCCTCTTTTCTCTAATCTAGTGTTGGGTTAATTTGGGGTGGTCAGAGTTTACCACACTGTGTACGCCTTGTATCAACTGGTTCCTGCTGTATGTAAGTTCTCATTTGACCTGGGGTCAGTGAAACGTGTACAGTAAGACAGTGACAAGATTGAGGAAGTGTCAAGATGCATGTAAATAAAGGACATACATTTATAACATTTCTATCACTCAATTGTGTTTGTAGTGTGTATAAATAATTCTCTGTGTTTTCCCAATTAACCAACTTCTTCTTCTTCTTCTGTGTATAATAACTCCTTTCCCATTATCTGTTGTTGTTGTGTTGAGTGTTGGGTGGTGTGGTGTTGAGTGTTGTGTGGTGTGGGGTTGTGTTTTTAAGTTGTGTTGAGTAATGAGTTAAGTTAACTTCTAGTGGTGGAGTTCCCCGAAGCACAACTTTCTCATGTAATGCAGTTCATGTGTGCCCTTATCTAATTAAATTGTGACACAAATATAAATATTTATTCCATCAAACCCTATTTATTCAATAGATGAAGCAGAAAGGAAAGATTGATTTCTCTTTCAGCCTTCTAGATTGTAAATAGGCATAGATTTTTAGAACGAGGCACTTGTTCTAGTACACGAACTGTCATTTTAGCTGTAGATAGTGATAGCAATTTAAGCAGTGTTTCTGCTGAAATGCACAAGATTGCTTTAGAATCATCACTTTGTACAGTTGTCTAGAATAGAATGTAGTATTATTATGCACTTCTTAAAGTTAATAATTATCTTTAAGAATATCAGAGATTGCAGTATTCGAAAAGAGTTGTAGATTGTCAGTTGCCCGGGAATCGGTTCTGCGTCGTCAGAATGTAACAGTCAAAAAAAATTTTCGCTTCAGAGGTTTTAATTTATAATAATATATTTCAATTGACATTACAAACACTGAATACCATTCCTGGGCCTTTGATACATCTGGTCATCAGTTCAATCTAAGGACTAACAAGCTCACCTGGGATCCAGACATTCTGCCTTCCTTATTTGAAAATCGGTCACACTAGTTTTCACGTCTGTTCATCAGGCATGTTTTAGGAAGAGTGCGCGATTAACATATTCCATGCAGGCGTTGGCGCGAAGGCATTGTCACATGTCTGTTTTATCCAATGATCTCCTGAGTTTGGGCTGATGAAATGTTTCCTAGAATTGACGTCATCTGTCACTTGTTCCAGTTCCAGTTTTGATGTTGCATTAAGTTTTAAAGGTTTGGTTTCAGTTTGCGTTAGTAAAGTCCATTGTTTTATATTGTCCCCTCTTCTTGGCTTGAATTCTTGTCAACTGAATAATGGTGGTTAGCAATTATGCCACAGGAATGTTTTCATTAATCTCAAATAATGATGAAATAATGATAGATCCGATCTGTCTCAAAGTACAGGGCTGGCGTCATATGAGTGGTTGGGGGAAAAAGGGGAGGGGGCATAGCGGGGGTCACCTTTTCGATGTGGACCACGCACAAGCTCCTGAGGTTGAGTCTTCGTTTTCGGACTTGCTTTTCGGAGGCCTTTGTGGGTCGTCGCTGGAGTTATAGACGTTGTGCTCTGTGTGACGCTGTCGGCAGGCCGCTCTGCGGAAAGAGACTCAACCATACGGGATAAAGAGGGGCAATGAAATCTAATCCTTTGCCCTGTTACCCCTTTTTTCTTAAAACACCTCAAGTGTGAAAAGAGAAGCCGCACTTTGTTTATCTATTTTGCAATTTTTTACCGTGTGGGTTCCAGAGATAGGACTTGCTAGCTATAATATTGCCAGGTTTTCTCAGTGTGCTCTGTGTGCCAGCGCCTTCTCCCTGCCTCTTGTATCCTTGACATGTATTTAGTTCTCGCCTTAAGCAATGACGCATTAGTGATTCCATCGTACTATTATTATTACCTAGTGACTTTGTACTGCGCAGGCAGCAGTTATTGTGTGTAGTTTATTTGTAATTGTTTAATCTTTCTCCATGTTTCTGATCCACACAGCTGTATTGATTTGACCGTTGATCTACATATTCTAAGTTTGATATTAGATTTAATTTCTTATTATCTTCATTACGCCTTTCATCTGTCCATGTTGTTCTCCTCTTTGTTCTATAAAACCACATCTCCGTAAACTCCGTAAATTAAAAAAAAAAAATAATCGTAACATCTCCGTATGTCCATGACATACTTCCGTATATTAGGATGGGCTCGATATACCTCTTTCGAACTTTCTTGCCTCAATTGACACAGATATATTTAACTGATTCACTGCCAAGCAAAAAGTGCATTTGGACCAAACAGATATTAATAGCAGCAAATGGGAATTTGGGGTGTGTCACAGTAATTACCTAAACATTGTTAAAATGGTAGCAATCATATTGTATTACATATCATATTAAAGTGGATTTCACAAGGAACACGTTAGTATTGCTACTTTTCCTATAGGTTAGAAAATATAATAAAAATAATGTTACATTTTGAAAAAGAAAATTTGAAGACATGGATGGCAATTATTTAAAATTTCCACTTACCAAGGCATTACTCCTCAATCTTTTATGATAATCCAATTAAACTTACTGAATAATGATAAATACACCACTTTCCTCACCAATATCACAATAAACGCTCCTTAACACCATCAAAACATAAGTAAAGCATGACATTTTTAAGTACGTCATTTTCACACAACATGGAAAAAGTCAGGAAAACACGAGGCAGATTTGTACTCATTACAATATATACACTATTTGCTATTTAGTTATAAGTATTATTCTCTTGAATTTAATTATTTACATACTTATCAGCTTATTTGTGATAGGCGAAGCAAACCTAGGGGCACAAGTGTGGCCCATTAGTGCAAGCATAATTCGACATATGCCATCATTTGATGCCGGTCTCTCTGGCTGTGGGGTTACAACACTTTCTCTCTGTAATCCCGTTTGTCACGCAGAGTCTCACGGCGGAGCGAGAGCTGAGGCGGTTCGACCCCCGCTCGTGACTTGCGGGATACTGAGCCGGCCGCTCAGAAAGCAATGGCAAACTACTGAGCGTAATCTTGCCAAGAGATCAACAGACAGCTGAAAGATGCTGCTGTTGACAGCTAAATCCTGTAAAAGGATACGCAAAACAAAAAAAAACATCATTTGATGTCGAACTTTCATTGCTAGGTTTGTTTTCCATAATGCTAAATAATTTAACTGAATAACCACATTACTGCGCGTGCTATCAGTTTTACAATCTTTCACAAATTTAATTACATCAGAATAACTATAATCTAAAATTGTTTAACACGATTATCTGGCGTTAATCAACGTTTCGAGAATCATTGGGCGTTGTCGTTGTTAAAATAATAAAAACAAACAACTTTTACAATGCTTTTTTTTTTAAATGTTGCATACCCCTTGCAGGATGTTGCGGTCAATATCAGCATTTTTCAGCTGCTATTGATGTACTAGGCAAGTTTTTACGTTCAGTAGTTTGTCATTGCTTTCTAAACGACCGGCTCCCACACCAACACCTTATAACGCAACGCGACACGGTCTGCTGCACAAATCGGTAGCGGCTGTGATTCGAACGCCTGGTAAGCGGTTCAAAAACCTCGTTCGCAAGTCTTTGGCCACGGAGACCAGCGCACAAACCATACTTCGCTTAAACCACTTTCACAAAGCTTAATCCACGTATCTTGTCTGATAAATTTCGAAGGCATATCTATTCTGTGTGTAAATTTTCAATTACCGGGTACTAAAAATTGCGGGAAATAAGAGAAATGAAACAAATAACGAACTGTAAACATTCTGTCAATAAGGTGGCGTACGGCAGTCACGGGGAGTTCCATTCTGTCAATAAAGTAGCGCACGGCAGTGAATTAGTTAATAGAATATTCTTAACTTAGCGATATGCTGCTTTTACTTTTGAAATTCTTTTGGCTTCAACCCATTTGCTAGACCCAGAAAAATTCCTTTTGCCTTTTGAATTCTTATTTTTAAATCACTGTATTTTCCCCATCGTTGTCTGCATTTCTAAGTAAATATATGTCTGGTTCACCGTGTAAAATGCGGTTTTATCAATCGAGATCGGGACATCATTTGCTTGATGTTTTTCTCGTAAATTCCACTATGAATTAGGTCTAATTATTTTGACCTGTCAAGTGTATTCAAGTTATCGTGTCTTTTGTTCATGTGTGGACACTGTCGTCAGCGGTATCCAACTTCCCAAACTGTTCTCTGAGTGTCAACATAACAACTTTTCTGATGGTAACTGTTGTTACCTCTATAATTCAGTCCATTGTCACTGTCGGATGTTTGGTTGTTGGTGCAACCCCAAAGATATAAAGGGTACTAAATTCCTCTTTCTGAATGTGATCCTACCCGTTATAATTAATTTAGCTGTTACTGGCTCAGTGGTTTGAGATCATAAATAGAGTTTCGGAGAACCAAGGAATACCTCAATGAAACCAATGAAAAGTTATCTCTGAATACCCAAAAAATCCATTTGGTGGTTCCTTGCCTCTCCTCTGCCACAATTAAATAATTGTTAATCTAGGGTTGTTAATAAAAACAATGTTACTACGATAAGAGAACTCTCAGAAAGAGAAAATGACCCTTATTTTTCATAATTTCAACAAGAAAAAAAAACACATGATCATGTACATGTACATCTATAACTATGCCTACCTCCTGGCTGTGCTGAGATTCTATCCACCCCACCAGTAATGTATCAGTCCTCCCTTATCTTTATTGGGCCACTTCTTCTGGCATATGTATAATCTGTGGAGAGAAAAAATATACACTCAGTTTGATCACCCGTCCAGTTCTTGGATTTCTGCGGCAATCAGGCGGTGTGACGTATATGTACTAGTTTCTTGAGGGTTCTGTGTTATATGTTCCAGGATAGGATTTTTGTTTGGCTCAAGGGTTTCTCCACCTAGATAAATATAGACTAAGTTATCTAGGATGCCTGTCCTCTATGGTAGAGAAATCTGCAGGGAGTTGCTTTGGACTAGTATTTGGCCTCACTATATCAGCTGCCTCACTCAGTCAAGTTCCAACATTCAGTCAAGTTGTTACATTCACAAAGTCAGGTCTGGGTCTAGATGGGTCTAGCCACTACCTGAAATGTCAGCATCAATCATAAATCTAATGATATCATCACTTTAAACATCATAAATGAAACGCTGTACACTTTCAAGAAAAACACAAAGAAAAATACATAAAGGAATTGTGATCCTAGGAAAATAAACAGTGGAAGGAACTAGTTTCTCTAGATCTCCTTCCCTTACAAGAAAAAGGTCTCATACATTAAGGATTTTAAAATCATTCCCCATTGCCATGAGTATTTGGTTATGAAAAATGTAAGTATAACCTTCAGGTGAATTCTTTTAAAATCAAAAGTTTCAAGGCGAGTATATTCCCTCCTTTTCACCATGTATATAATATGCTTTTACCTCATTTATCATCATCCTCGTTATCATTATCATCATTATCATTCAGGACACAAAACCATATGATTGTAACCTGAATTATATGTAATATAGAGTGGTATCATTCAGGACATAAAAGCATATGATTGTTACATGAGTGATATGGAATACAGAGTGGTGTCATGCCTCGGAGTGCCCTAAATTATTAATTAGTGTATGGGTTATCATTCACTGTTCTCATCTGATAGACAGGACATTATACATTAAAGTGCCTTCCGTCACGAGATTGACAGATTGTTTATACTCCTTTTTAGCATGTCTCTTCATCTTACTGATTCTCATCATTCATTAGACATAATATTCATACGTGTATGGATGATAAGTAAGCATACTGATGTGGGTTTACAAATGATAAATTAACATAGTTGATATCAATGAAATTACATTGGAATCTCACCTATTCTCATCATTCATCAGACATAATATTCATATGCGCATGGATGATAAATAAACATAATGATGTGATTTTACAAATGATAAATTGACAGATTTGATATCAATGAAATTACAATGAAATCTCCTCAATCCACCATCCTCTATTAGACATAATAATTGTATGGATGCTGGTCTCCCTGGTCGACGAGGTTAGCAGCTTTCTCCGTAAACCCGAATACTCTCGTGGTTGACGTGAGCGCACGAAATTCGGAAGCGGTTCGAGTCACCCTAGTGACTGTTGAGAGCATGGAGCCGGTCGGTCAGAAAGTCGTGGCGTGCTGATGAGCGTAATCTAGCCTAGGAGTCAACATACAGCTGAAAGATGCTGATGGTAACCGTAATATCCTGAAACAGGATGGAAACGCGGGAAAAAAAATTGTATAGATGATAATTAGGCATAATTATGAGATTGATAAATGATGATTCCTCATGTTTAACAATAATGAAATTACACATGAACCACCACATGTATGATCTCATCAAATACATAGAATTATGTGATACACCCAATCCACATTAATTCTTGATGAATCATAACCACACTTGCAGGGGTAATGATTAGTCTCACAAATGATAAATCCACATGTTTAACAATAATGAAATGTATTTGACTCACCACATGGGTGCTTTCTCACAACACACAAAATTATGATACATATAGAAATATATTTACATCTCATGTGCTCATGTAATTTTCTGTTACACATTACACTAATTTCTCTTACCAGTGTTGGCACATGTAAAATAGTTTCTTCTTAGTGAACTAATTATTCTTAGCTTCTTAAATCTTAAGTAAATCACACTTCTAATCACTGCTGATTTAGTTTAACTTCTTAAGAAATAAATTGTACAACCTAGGTCTAATGCTTACACATTAAATAAGTTGTTTAACTAAAAGAAACCTCCCCGTGGTTTAACCTCTTGTATCATTTATTCATGACCTACGACATCTGAATAAAGTACTTAGTCTCTCCTTATTAATTTCTTACGGACTAACCACCTGATGACAACATATCCACTTACCAACTTCTTCTTGGGAAAGGCTCACTTACTAACGTAATATAAAATATAGCATTGTGCTTACCTTCATGTTAATTGAATGGCTTCAAACGCTTCTGCTACAGGTTTCAGTTTCTCCGTGGATTCGGTTTTCCAAAGGCGATGTATGCTTGTAGGCTAGTGCTTTCCTCATCTCAAGAGTACATTATCTTGTTTTAGCTAATTTGGAAGATGCTCTCACTCCTTCAGATTCATCGTATCTTCTCCTGCACCGTGCTTGGTTTGGTGAAACAAAAACAGCGTTTTTCGCATGCATGCCGTATTTATGTTAGTTCCGCCCGCCTTGGGCTTGTGACGTCACATCCAATCCAAAGATCTCTTCCATCCTCTTTTCGGCTCAATGTCGCTGTTAGTTGGATTTGTCGTAAAAATTATGTCATATAATGGGGGGAAATATTAATCATGCTTTTGACGGTTGTGAGACTTATATTCTAGTCATTAAGAATAATACAAGTGACAAAAGGCATCCATGTTGCACCCCTGTAGCTATGTCAAATATCTGTTAGTTTTCCTTCATGAAGAACTCTGTATTTCATGTCTATTCCGTTAATGATCTTCTGTGGAATCCCGTAGTGCCTCATTGATTACCGAGGAAATTCCTTATCCATCTATCTAACATAAAGTATTACTTCAATGATGTGCTCTATTATTTCGCGTGATTTGGCTATCTGGTCAGTGCATGCTCAGTTTGATCAGAAGTCGGCCTATTCATTCATTAGTTTGAAGCTCGAGCACAACTCACTACTGGCAACGCTGATCTTATTCCAGTAGGAACCTTTGGTCTTTGTCCACGTCGGATTGAAAGCACCAGACTCGAGTTTCGCTCTCTTTTGAGATAGTCAGTAGTGCATGTCTCTAACTGGACCCGAGATCGAACTCCGGATCACTGGCATGTGAGGCGGCTGTGCAACCACTTGACCGGGCCGTTCACGCTAGACGCGACCAAATTATCATACTATAACAATGGTTTTCAACCTTTTTTGGCCCATGGACCCCTTCATCATATGTTCAGAATGGCACCCCCCCCCCCCCTTTCGTAGTTTCTCTCTTGAACCCCCCCCCCCCTTTCCTTACATAGTATACATAACAATGGAAGCTAAATTTAATAACACATACTAGAACATACTTGACGCCTACATAAAACGTGATTTGCTGGTCTACTTACGTTAAAATACGAATTTCAGATGTACAGAACCGTAAAGTATGGAGGGAAAAACAATATCAAGTAATCTGTTCTTGTATTAACGCGATCTTGAAATAATCTTAATTCCCTCAACCACCCCTTGGAAACTCTAACATCCCCCTCCCCCCTCCCGGGGGGGGGGGAGAGATCCCCACCGGTTGAGAACCACTGTAGTACAATATCACAACGTCACCCAATGTAGGCTATAGTTCAAAATGTGCCCGATTGCCGCGTCTGACATCCGTCAACCGAAGTGGTCCCGGAATATCAGGTTTTCTTGATCTGCCTTGTCAGATCACTGGGTTATGGACGATGTGGGGACGATCCATGGCTGATGGACTTTGTGGGGATGTTTCCTGGCTCATGGACAGTGTGATTATAATTCCTGGCGGATGGACGATGTGGGGACGGTCCCTGGCTGATGGGCATTGTGAGGACGATCCCTGGCGAATGGAAGGTGTAGTTATGATCCCTGGCTAATAGACCATGTGGTTAGGATCCCTGGCTGATGGACCATGTGGTTACGATCACTGGCTGATGGACCGTGTGGTTACGATCCCTGGCAGATGGACGTTGTGGTAACGATTCCTGGCTGATAGACATTGTGGAGATTATCACTGGCTGATGACGGTCTGGTTACGATTCCTCACTGATGGGCTTTGCACATATGGGAATGTCCTGAGTTCTTTGATGTCCCTTCTTGGCTTCGGATTGACTAATATAACTGATAATGATCGTAATAACGGTGTTAATGATAATTGTATGCTCACTGTTGCTGTCTTTATTGTTGTTATTGATGATAAATGTCATGATGATGATGATGATGATGATGATGATGATGATGATGATGATGATGATGATGATGATGATGATGATGATGATGATGATGATGATGATGATGATGATGATGATGATGATGATGATGACGACGACGATAAAGTGAACATACTATTGAGATATCTTTAATAAAGACCAATAAAATGTCTTAATCGAAAATGAACTCCTGATACATTAGGTGGCTGCCCTATCACCCCACCACACATCTCCATGTGATCGCGCGTGGAGTGAGTTAAACCCATCACGTAGAGTGTTCGGACGCGAGATGATTAAACAGCTTATGTGTCAGAGACTGTCTGTAGCCGCAACTACAAGTTTGAACAAATCACTTCATGTGTAATTTCTGTTTGAAGACCCTCGCCAATAGACAGCTCTGGCAAATACGGGATATCGAACAACGACAGGTTTTGGAATAAGTCAAATGTAACAAAGATGGCCAGAACAAACAGGCTAGGTTGCTCTCCTGCTGAAAGGTAGCAGGGACACTTTGAAGACTTTTGGCGCTGTAGCATGTTTGTCTTTGGAGAACATTCTCAATCTAAGTAGAGAGTCGAAAAAAACCAAATACATTTTTAAAAATTCTTGTGATGCATAAGCATAGAAATAGACTGATACAAAACATAGCCTTTCATATAAGGTACAAAACAGATCTTCATAAATAAACAAAGACTTAGTCTGAATAACAGAAAAGCAAAAGTAACGGTCACTACATAGGAAACACGTCTTCTCAAATGCAATATTAAAATGCATGACACGATTTTGATAAAAGTCAATGTATTTAATTATATGGGTACTTTAATAACATAAGATGGATGAAGTATTAGGTAAGTTGAATGTAAAATATCCCAGACAAAAGCAGCATTTCACAAATTGAATAACGTTCTCTGCAATTTATCTTTGTCATTCGAATTAATGAAAAGAGTTCTTAAGAGTTATATTGAACCAATCCCGATGAACGGAAGCGAATCATGGACAATTAGTAGATAAGTGAGGAAGTATGTAGAATTAGCGGATATGTGGTTTTATAGAAGAACGATTGAAAGACACCACGGACAGATAGAAACAGCTATGAAAATATCAGGACAGAAATTAACTCACACAGCGAAGTGATTACTCGCAACAGAAAAGGTCAGTCAACATTGCATAGGTAGATAATGAGAAGGAGAGCGCTGGAGTATGTTGCCACAACAGGAAGGAGAGGCAGTAGAAGACCAAGAGAGAAGATGCTGGACAGTTTAACATGATGGCATGGAGGAACATCAGAATCAGAAATGTACAGGAGACAACGTCAGATGACATGGACTACAAGAAGAATAAGAAAGGAATAACGAAACACTATTTAATTTGTCCCCATAATTCGTTATCCAGCAATGCTGCAGAGATAGTGAACAATGCGCAGGAGCTTTCTCCCGCTGTTTGTGTTCAGCCCTAATCACCTCACCACTGTTTTCTGCCGATCTTCAATCTTACTGGTTTCTTCCGGTAAGAATTGTCTTGGTAGGCTTAGAGTGGGCGGTTGTTATAGCTGCTTTCAGCATTCTCTAGTGAAGGTAATTGATTATATAGGTTCCGTCAGTCGTGGGAATAACAGATTGATTGATTGATTGATTGATCTAGGAACCGACATCACAGCATTCGGGGCATTCCCATAGGCACCCCGTCCCCATCCTCAGCAGCCAGCGAAGAGTTCCAACACCAATAGTACCAGTAGCAATCTGATTATATGTCCGTCTCGTCTTTCCCCTGGGTGTCGAGCGTCGGTCAGATCCCCTCGTCACTTCTCGCTGCCTCATTCTCGCCAGACCATGACGATCCATTTGTTCCTCCGAGGTGTACACTTGCTCCCACAAGGCCGCAACCACGTCTGCTGGGAATAACGGAGACAGATAATAAGCATTAACGTTCTGAGATTGGCTTAGGGGGGGGGGGGACCCGTGTCTGTGTCTTGTATTTAGTTTCCATCAAAAATGAAAACGGGATACATCTGACACTTCACTAACTGTAATACAGTGGTTCTCAACCGGTAGGGAATCTCCCAACCCCCCCCCCCCCCCGGAATTTTAGGGTTTCCAGGGGGGGGGGGAGATACAATTATATCAAGATCGCGTTAATACAAGAACCGATTACGTGATAGTTTTTCCTTTCATGCTTTATGGTTCTGTACGTCTCACCCTTCTGAAATTTATTTTATAACATAAGTAGACTCGCAAATCACGTTTTATGTAGACGTCTAGACTTGTTTTAGTATGAGCTATTAAATTTAGCTTCCATTTTTACGTATACTGTGTAGTGGGGGAGGGGGATTTTAGGGTGAGAATACGAAGGGGGGGGGAATGACGTTCTGAACATATGGTGAAGTGGGATACGGGCCAAAAAAGGTTGAGAACTACTGCTGTAATAGATGTGGGTGAGCTTTCAGGTAGTATCATGGAGCGTGAATAGTGTATGATAATTACTAATCTAGCTCTTGTTATTATATCATCTACTAATTGTCTTGACAATTATAAATAGAAAATGATCGCATACATAAAATCGCTTACCACATGCTCAGAGAACCAAGTATGAAAAGTCAAGTGAAAGACAACACAAAAATACCAACGTACAAGAAACTATGGAGATTGAGAATCGGGAAATGGAAAGATAAAATCACCCGACCACATTGCATTGATTGCCGGGAGGAAAACACTATAGAACACTACCTACTATCGTGCACAGCCTATGTCCAGGAACGCAGGGATCTAGTAGAATACTTCCAATCAAGAAACACTACGATGACGATGAAGGAATGCCTACAGGTGGAAGGCGACAAAGAAATACAAAAGCTTACAAAACAATTCATTGCAAGAACAGGGAAAGAAATATAACCAACATAAAATAAAGCCAACAGCAAAATAAAAATACAGTGAGGAAAAACTCGACCACACGAAAACCAGACAATAGGAAATATATAGGGGTGCGTTAAAACTCTCAAATGGGGGACAATAGAGAGACGAAACGACCCTCTCCGACGGGGGAGACAGGGAGAAGGGTGGAAATTGCCCCAACGATGGAGAAGACGATGGGAAACCTCCCTGACGATGGATAAGAGGGACGTGCAGGAAACCCCTCCGGAGTGTGACAAGAGGAGACAGTAGGAAACCTCCCCAACGATGGACAAGAGAGATGATACAATCCGACCCCTACTCTTGACAAAAAACCGCTGAACAAAGACCCAAGAAAACAAGCCCAGCCGATAACAGGCAGCCCCTCCCCACCCCCCAGGGTCAGCCCCGGACAAGAAAACACCAAACGAGAGGGATGGGCAAACCGATAATGACAGCAGACACACCAGCAAAACGACAGAAGCAAAAAGGATGGCAAAAAGAGGAACTCGGCCAGACATGCAGAAATAGAAGCTGTCCAACGCACAAAAGACCAGAAAACCTATACCGCACTATGAACCACCACAACTATAACCAACGTCATTAAGACGGGTTGAACGAGGTGGAAAGTTTCTTTTTTTTCGGAAATCGGAATCGGAATCGGAATACATAAAATGTCATAATCAAGTCCTGTAGTGAAATATGCGGCCATGATATCAGCTCGTCACTATAAATAAAATAACTGAGATTAGTGTAGATGATACAATAAACATAACTGTATAGAAATCATCATCGTCATGTGCCTTGCCAGCTGGCGTAGGTGTTCATGTCTTGTCACAGACCTCGGTTCTTCGTTCTCTGGATAAAATATTATTGTTATTCCCCCATGCCGCCGTCTCAGACCATCCAGCTTCATTTCTCTTGGTCAGCTTCTGCCTCTTTTCCCACTGATCATTCCAGTTGTCACAATATTCTCAAGTGCCTCATTTCTCATCACATAGCCAAAGAATGTTGTTTATCTGTTCCTTATAGTTATATAATAAAGGAATAGGAGACTACAAATAAGATAATTGAAACTAACTACATGATATTATAAACAGAACTATACAGAAATAAGAAACTATAATCAAAGTAATTGAGACTTAAGTCAGTTATATTGTAAACATGAATAAATATACAGAAAACAGAAAATATAGCGAAAGTCATTGAAACTAACGGATGTGATATTTTAAACATTTATGGTAAAGGTACATATATGGATTCTCACCCGTGCTACTTAGTTGGTGCACTGTATTGAAATTCTCATTTGATCAGACAGTGGCACGGTGTTACACATGTTGCTGGTCAGACATTGGCACGCTGTTACACATGTTGCTGGTCAGACATTGGCACGCTGTTACACATGTTGCTGGTCAGACAGTGGCACGTTGTTACACACGCTGCTGGTCAGACATTGGCACGCTGTTACACGCTGCTGGTCAGACAGTGGCACGTTGTTACATATGTTGCTGGTCAGACAGTGGCACGGTGTTACACATGTTGTTGGTCAGACATTGGCACGGTGTTACACACGCTGCTGGTCAGACAGTGGCACGGTGTTACACATGTTGCTGGTCAGACAGTGGCACGGTGTTACACATGTTGCTGGTCAGACAGTTTCACGGTGTTACACATGTTGCTGGTCAGACATTGGCACTCTGTTACACATGTTGCTGGTCAGACATTGGCACGCTGTTACACATGTTGCTGGTCAGACAGTGGCACGTTGTTACACACGCTGCTGGTCAGACATTGGCACGCTGTTACACGCTGCTGGTCAGACAGTGGCACGTTGTTACATATGTTGCTGGTCAGACAGTGGCACGGTGTTACACATGTTGTTGGTCAGACATTGGCACGGTGTTACACACGCTGCTGGTCAGACAGTGGCACGGTGTTACACATGTTGCTGGTCAGACAGTGGCACGGTGTTACACATGTTGCTGGTCAGACAGTGGCACGGTGTTACACACGCTGCTGGTCAGACAGTGGCACGGTGTTACACATGTTGCTGTTCAGACAGTGGCACGGTGTTACACATGTTGCTGGTCAGACAGTGGCACGTTGTTACACACGCTGCTGGTCAGACAGTGGCACGGTGTTACACACGCTGCTGGTCAGACAGTGGCACGTTGTTACACATGTTGCTGGTCAGACAGTGGCACGGTGTTACACACGCTGCTGGTCAGACAGTGGCACGCTGTTACGCGCTGCTGGTCAGACAGTGGCACGTTGTTACACATGCTGCTGGTCAGACAGTGGCACGTTGTTACACACGCTGCTGGTCAGACAGTGGCACGTTGTTACACATGTTGCTGGTCAGACAGTGGCACGTTGTTACACTCGCTGCTGGTCAGACAGTGGCACGCTGTTACGCGCTGCTGGTCAGACAGTGGCACGCTGTTACACGCTGCTGGTCAGACAGTGGCACGTTGTTACACATGTTGCTGGTCAGACAGTGGCACGTTGTTACACACGCTGCTGGTCAGACAGTGGCACGTTGTTACACACGCTGCTGGTCAGACAGTGGCACGTTGTTACACACGTTGCTGGCCAGACAGTGGCACGCTGTTACACATGTTGCTGGTCAGACAGTGCACGTTGTTACACATGTTGCTGGTCAGACAGTGGCACGTTGTTACACGCTGCTGGTCAGACAGTGGCACGTTGTTACACACGCTGCTGGTCAGACAGTGGCACGTTGTTACACATGTTGCTGGTCAGACAGTGGCACGTTGTTACACATGTTGCTGGTCAGACAGTGGCACGGTGGTACACACGCTGCTGGTCAGACAGTGGCACGTTGTTACACATGTTGCTGGTCAGACAGTGGCACGTTGTTACACACGCTGCTGGTCAGACAGTGGCACGGTGTTACACACGCTGCTGGTCAGACAGTGGCACGTTGTTACACATGTTGCTGGTCAGACAGTGGCACGTTGTTACACACGCTGCTGGTCAGACAGTGGCACGTTGTTACACATGTTGCTGGTCAGACAGTGGCACGTTGTTACACATGTTGCTGGTCAGACAGTGGCACGGTGTTACACACGCTGCTGGTCAGACAGTGGCACGTTGTTACACATGTTGCTGGTCAGACAGTGGCACGCTGTTACACATGTTGCTGGTCAGACAGTGGCACGGTGTTACACACGTTGCTGGTCAGACAGTGGCACGCTGTTACACATGTTGCTGGTCAGACAGTGGCACGTTGTTACACACGCTGCTGGTCAGACAGTGGCACGTTGTTACACATGTTGCTGGTCAGACAGTGGCACGTTGTTACACATGTTGCTGGTCAGACAGTGGCACGGTGTTACACACGCTGCTGGTCAGACAGTGGCACGTTGTTACACATGTTGCTGGTCAGACAGTGGCACGCTGTTACACATGTTGCTGGTCAGACAGTGGCACGGTGTTACACACGCTGCTGGTCAGACAGTGGCACGGTGTTACACATGTTGCTGGTCAGACAGTGGCACGGTGTTCCACATGTTGCTGGTCAGACAGTGGCACGGTGTTACACATGTTGCTGGTCAGACAGTGGCACGTTGTTACACATGTTGCTGGTCAGACAGTGGCACGTTGTTACACACGCTGCTGGTCAGACAGTGGCACGTTGTTACACACGCTGCTGGTCAGACAGTGGCACGTTGTTACATATGTTGCTGGTCAGACAGTGGCACGTTGTTACATATGTTGCTGGTCAGACAGTGGCACGCTGTTATACACGCTGCTGGTCAGACAGTGGCATGTTGTTAGCACGATGATAATGTCGATATAAAATATGGGTTTTCTAGGAGAATAACAATTGCACTCGTTGGCTGGTAAATCAAGCTTAGTTTCCACTGATGTTAAATATTTTCACTAAATGTCGTTTTTTTTTCTTTTTAAATTTATACATTGCACAAAAGAACAACTTATTTTCAGGCTCGGCCTCTATGTGTATTCATCGGTGCCTTAATTAACTCTCCAGTGTAGACGAATCACATTATCTGGTATATTTCTATGGGAAAGTTCTGGGCGTTTTTATACAGGAAATCTCTTGACAGGCAGTGTCATCATTTCCCCCAGATTGCTTTCTCAAACCGGCGTTCTAACATGTACAGCCGATGTTGTGTACCATAATTTTAATTGCCTGTAATTATCTGCTTGCGTGGATGATACACAACAGCTAACGTGGAAGGTCACAATAATTAATTCCTCCATCCGATGCTCTAATTTATAAATGAGAGCAACACTGCAGGGACTGTGCCGTGAAAACGTACATTACAGTGCACACCCTGAGTGGCTGCAGCTGGCACCATGACATCCACTGATCTCTTCCTCTCCAACATCAGAGATGATATTTATTCATTCTTAAAACTACATCAAGCAGTTCTTTATTAATTAATGTTTTTTTTTTTTTAATGTTGCCATCTTTTCGTATAGTTTATCTTGTGTTTTGTAATATATTTTCTCTTTCGATGTATTTCTTACTTCATTCTTTCCTTTTCGTTCTACCTCATTTTAACCGCTTTCTTTCTTTCTGTCTTTCTTTCGTTTTCTTTCTTTCTTTCTGTCTTTCTTTCTGTCTTTCTTTCTGTCTTTCTTTCTTTCTTTCTTTCTTTTACAATCCTATTTCTCTTTCCTTTCCTTCATTAGTTCATGTTGTATTATTTAAATCTTTATCAATGCGTCTTCTGTTCCACTTTTCTTCTTTCTTAATGTATGTCTTTTCACTCTTGCAGTAACAAGCAGGTTTTAATTACCTCCCCCGTTGATCCCCGTCATCACGCCATGTGTTCTGTTACTTTTTATATTTGATCTGACCATACGCAAGACATCTGCCCCTCCCTCTCCGCACTCTCAAGTGATCACAAGCTTACTTATCTATTAATCAAATGACAGTTAGCTAAAGCGCTCCTGTAAACACTGGCCATGGTCTGTATATCCGGCTCGAGCTTCATAGTTCCAGCAGATGTCTGTGGATGGTGTACCATTTAAGCCCCATGTGCTCAGCCATGAACATATCATTAATAATACTTATACATTTATTAAACAGCTGTAAAAAAAAAAAATCAAAAGCATTCAGTCTTGACTGGGAAAGTCAAATAGGTAGATCGGGAGCTTAACGGATTGTTTCAAATATATTCTGAAGGATGGGTCAGCCGCTCATAGAAGCAGAAGGGTTGTTTCAAATATATTTTGAAGGATGGGTCAGCCGCTCATAGAAGCAGAAGGGTTGTTTCAAATATATTCTGAAGGATGGGTCAGCCGCTCATAGAAGCAGAAGGGTTGTTTCAAATATATTCTGAAGGATGGGTCAGCCGCTCATAGAAGCAGAAGGGTTGTTTCAAATATATTCTGAAGGATGGGTCAGCCGCTCATAGAAGCAGAAGGGTTGTTTCAAATATATTCTGAAGGATGGGTCAGCCGCTCATAGAAGCAGAAGGGTTGTTTCAAATATATTCTGAAGGATGGGTCAGCCGCTCATAGAAGCAGAAGGGTTGTTTCAAATATATTCTGAATGGTGGGTCAGCCGCTCATAGAAGCAGAAGGGTTGTTTCAAATATATTCTGAATGGTGGGTCAGCCGCTCATAGAAGCAGCAGGGTTGTTTCAAATATATTCTGAAGGGGGGGGGGGGTCAGCCGCTCATAGAAGCAGAAGGGTTGTTTCAAATATATTCTGAAGGGTGGGTCAGCCGCTCATAGAAGCAGAAGGGTTGTTTCAAATATATTCTGAAGGGTGGGTCAGCCGCTCATAGAAGCAGAAGGGTTGTTTCAAATATATTCTGAAGGGTGGGTCAGCCGCTCATAGAAGCAGAAGAAGAATGACGTTACTACAGGACACACTAGACACAAATATATTCTGAAGGATGGGTCAGCCGCTCATAGAAGCAGAAGAAGAATGACGTTACTACAGGACACACTAGACACAAATATATTCTGAAGGATGGGTCAGCCGCTCATAGAAGCAGAAGAAGAATGACGTTACTACAGGACACACTAGACAACAAAACAATGTGGTCAGTGTAGCTTTCCAATGGTATATTGTCTAGTATGTCCTCTCATCTCTACTTCTTACTTCAGCTTCTATGAGCGCAAATCAATACGCGTAAATTTATATATAAGCTGTCTTAGTATTATAGCTAAATGAAGATATAAATGTGTATATGCCTCGTAAGCTGTCTAGGTGTTCTAGCTAAATGTCGATTTAAATGTCACTTGTTTGTGTCTCTTGTTATTCTAATCCAAGTTTTAAAAAATTGCCAGCATCTAACGCTCCCCTAAAGTCACCGAATAATCTATACGAGTGCGTAGTAAAATTATAGTTTTTGCAACGGAAAGTACTTTACCTTTTTTTTTTTTTTTTTTTTTCGCGTTTCCATCTTGTTTCAGGATATTGCGGTCAACACCAGCATCTTTCAGCTGTATGTTGATTCCTAGGCTAGATTATGCTCATCAGCACGCCACGACTTTCTGAGCGACCGGCTCCATACTCTCATAAGTCACTTTTGCGATTCGAACCACTGCTAATTCTCGTCGCGTCACGTGACGAGAGTATTCGGGGTTAGCGGAGAAAGCTGCTAACCCCTCGGCCATGGAGCCGGCTAAAGTACTTTATCTTACTATGGAGAAATCATTAATGGATTTTAAAAAAATATTTGCATATCCTTTACAGGACATTGCTGTCAACATCAGCATCTTTCAGCTGATTGTTGATTTATTGGCAAGATTACGCTCAGTAGTTTGCCATTGCTTTCTGAGCGGCCGGCTCACATACCCCGTAAGTTACCGACGCGATTCGAACCACTGCTGATTCTCACCGTCGTCACGTTACTTACGAGAGTATACGAGATTACGGAGAAAAGTTGCTAACCTCTAGGCCAGGAAGCCGACCATTAATGGATACATTTGTGATTATGTGAAACTAATTAGCAGAAACGCACCTGGCATTTGAATGTATTTCTCGGAGGAGAAGCCAAGCTCAAGAAACTAGAAACACGGGGATGTAACGAGAAAATACAACTGCAGGCAATCAGAAAAAATATTAATTGAACACGCACAAAAACTAAACTGTCGCATAGCATCATGTAGACTAAAAAAGCCAATAAAAAATATCTAGTATTCATATGCAATATCAATTACAAACGTAAATAACGTTGTAGATCTGAACAAATTGAAACATTAAAAACCAGAACTGTTAGAAAGGAAATGAAGAAACCAAGTGCACTCTAAAGCAAAGACAAGGTCTGCGTATTATCAGACAATGCCGTCTACATGTCATCAAACAGAACTCCGTATATGTCATCAAACAGCATGCCATCAAACAACATACCATCAAACACTACACCATCTACATGAGATCAAATACAACTTTTTCTAAATGTCATCAAACAACATACCATCAAACACTACACCATCTACATGAGATCAAATACAACTTTTTCTAAATGTCATCAAACAACATACCATCAAACAACATGAGAAGTGACAAATGTGGTAATGGGGTATTATTAATTGTGGGCCAACATCCAGGTCACGGGGTAAAACGTTACATACGGGTTAGGGGTGTTTCCAAGGCACCAGGGCTGGGTTCTATACTGGCCAAGACCTATTGACGCGTACTCGCCGATGGTCACTTTGCGGTCCTGGCTAAAGTCAGTAGGAACGTTGATTTCTCCGAAGTCGGAGAGTTTCTGCCTGCACGGCGAGGAACTACCAGTCTGCACACCAATAAGCCAGACATAGGATAACGGATACTCACGCAAACCTCAGGTCCTGTATGACATCACACTGATGTTGGACAACAGGATGTCTTCATCCGGCATACAAGACTTCGCGCTAGAGTTCACAGCCAGCGAACACAAGCACGCAAGCAAGCAAGCACATACGGGTTATACCACCAGATGGTATTATTGTCTATCACCGGTCCATTATTCCTTATCCGACAGGACTTCATTAAACCGGATACCCTGTATAATCTCATATATGGATTGTCATTCTTCGTATCACCATATAACCTCCTCTGGAATTGGAACGATCATGTCTGGGAGCTGGGCTTTTGCGCAAATGCCGATTTTTCACTCCCCGTTGGTCCTGCAATCAAGACTAAAAGGATTTGTTCCACCTAGGATCCATGACTAATAATAAACACCTACCTAGCCACGTTACGTATTTTATGGAGTGCCTCACCCGCCGGCGCTCACGCACCCGCCCTACCCGCACACTCATCCCGCCCGCCCGCCCGCGCCTGTACTCTGTTGCACTTGCCATCACACATTGTCAGGACTGTTTATGTATACGCGGGTGGGTTAATTTGCACTAACATAAACTTCTGTAAAATTCTGGAGATTAGTCATTGCACCCAGGCTGCAATGGCAGCTTTGAACACTCTTTAATTAATGGCTACATGGCCATAGCTGGACATCACGTCGCTAACCTTAGATCTGGACATGGCATCTGATCTGATATGTAGATTAATGACATCCAGCGACAAAGAGTGTTAATGCTTCGGCTATAGACTTCCGATTTTGTGTGTCAGCTATAGACTTGCATGTTGTGTCTTAGAAATTTTTATGTTAGTGCCTCAGCGATCCACTTATGTGTTTGTGTCTTATCTATAAACTTGTGTGTTAGTACCTCAGCGATCCACTTATGTGTTCGTGTCTCAGCTATAGACTTGTGTGTTGTGTCTTAGAGATTATTATGTTAGTACCTCAGCGATCCACTTATGTGTTCGTGTCTCAGCTATAGACATGTGTGTTACTGTCTCAGCTATAGACGTGTGTATTAGTGTCTTATCTATAGACTTGTGTGTTAGTGTCTCGGCTTTCTGCTTATGTGTTAGTGTCTCAGCTATAAACTTGTGAGTTATTGTCTCAGCCATAGACATGTGTGTTATTGTCTCAGCTATAGACTTGTGTGTTAGTGTCTCAGCTATAGACTTAAGTGATATTGTCTCAGCTATAAACTTGCGTGTTATTGTATCAGCTATAAACTTGTGTGTTATTGTCTCAGCCATAGACTTAGGTGTTATTGTCTCAGCTATAGACTCGTGTGTTTTTGTCTCAGCTATAGACTTGTGTGTTAGTGTCTCAGCTATAGACTTGTGTGTTATTGTCTCAGCTATAGACTTATGTGTTATTGTCTCAGAAAGACTTGTGTGTTAGTGTTTCTTCTATAGACTTGTGTTGTAGTGTCTTAGGTATAGACTTGTGTGTTAGTGTCTCAGATATAGACTTAGGTGTTATTGTCTCAGCTATAAACTTGTGTGTTATTGTATCAGCTATAAACTTGTGTGTTATTGTCTCAGCCATAGACTGAGGTGTAATTGTCTCAGCTATAGACTCGTGTGGTTTTGTCTCAGCTATAGACTTGTGTGTTATTGTCTCAGCTATAGACTCGTGTGTTTTTGTCTCAGCTATAGACTTGTGTATTATTGTCTCAGCTATAGACTTAGGTGTTATTGTCCCAACTATAGACTCGTGTGTTTTTGTCTCATTTTAGACTTGTGTGTTATTGTCTCAGCTATAGACTTGCGTGTTAGTGTCTCAGGTATAGACCTTTGTGTTATAGTCTCAGCTATATACTTGTGTGTTATTGTCTCAGCTATAAACTTGTGTGTTATTGTCTCAGCCATAGACTTAGGTGTTATTGTCTCGGCTATACACGTTTGTTTTTGTCTCAGTTTAGACTTGCGTGTTAGCGTCTCAGCTATAGACTTGCGTGTTAGTGTCTCAGGTATAGACCTTTGTGTTATTGTCTCAGCTATATACTTGTGTGTTATTGTCTCAGCTATATACTTGTGTGTTATTGTCTCAGCTATAGACTTGTGTGTTATTGTCTCAGCTATAGACTTGTGTGTTATTGTCTCAGCTATAGACTTGTGTGTTATTGTCTCAGCTATAGACTTGTGTGTTAGTGTCTCAGCTATAGACTTGTGTGTTATTGTCTCAGCTATAGACTTGTGTGTTATTGTCTCAGCTATAGGCTTGTGTTATTTTCTTAGCTATGTACTTGTATGTTAGTGTCTCAGCTATAGTCTTGTGTGTTATTGTCTCAGCTATAGACTTAGGTGTTATTGTCTCGGCTATACACGTTTGTTTTTGTCTCAGTTTAGACTTGCGTGTTAGCGTCTCAGCTATAGACTTGCGTGTTAGTGTCTCAGGTATAGACCTTTGTGTTATTGTCTCAGCTATATACTTGTGTGTTATTGTCTCAGCTATATACTTGTGTGTTATTGTCTCAGCTATAGACTTGTGTGTTATTGTCTCAGCTATAGACTTGTGTGTTATTGTCTCAGCTATAGACTTGTGTGTTATTGTCTCAGCTATAGACTTGTGTGTTAGTGTCTCAGCTATATACGTGTGTTGTATTGTCTCAGGTATAGACCTTTGTGTTAATGCCTCAGCTATAGACTCGTGTGTTATTTTCACCTGTCTGATACATTTTCATACTCACCATTTCTTTAATATTCTGAATCTACTTTTGTGTTAGTGGAGCCCTGTCCACCTTTCAGGGAACCATGCTTTCCCTACAGTTCTGTCTAAGGCGTTGTGTCCTTTAATAATAGCCATAACAGTTCAGTGTTGGGGACATTGTGCTCCTTATGAGTCAGCTTTGCTTCTAAGTTCAAATTGTGTAGAATGTCGTAAAAAGCCTAAACTTTCGTCTGATGTGATTACGACAATAAGGACTATACACGTGTACTGTTGTTGTTTTTGTTTTTTTAAAACAGTGGGCTTTAAATGTAGCGACACGAGGACAGGCTGTGAGTATATATATATACCTTCAGAAACGTTCTCCTTTACATGTTATGACGCTTCGGTAGCTACATGATAATGATGATAGTTAACATTAAATCCACACTTGTAACACATCCCCTACAGCCATTTTAGCGTGTGGTGAAATGCATAATGTAGGCTTCGTACCAAAAAGAAACAAAAAAGTATGACACGATGATAATTTGATTGATGAAGAAATAAAAACAAGACAGCTTATTATTTGAAACCGTTCTGAAGGAAATAACGTGCATTAGACTCACAAGCTAGTAAGCCGTTACAGATGTTCCCAATGCACATTGAATTACGCATATTTTCAGAGATGCCATGTATAGTTTGTACATTATATATTAAGTTTTCAATTATAGTCCGTAGCCAATGAGTTAGATTCATAACATATAGCATCGCTGAATCATCCTGTTACACTTAAAACATAAAACATCACTGATTTATTCAGTTGCCTGTAAAACATAAAACATCGCTGATTCATTCAGTTACCTTTAAAACATCAAACATCACTTATCAATTCAACTACCTTTAAACATAAAATATCACAGCCGCATTACTTCTCAAATAAAACATCAACGATATATTCAGTTTAGCGTATCACATAAAACATGACAACATTTCACCCGTGAATCGAAGCACGTAGTCAGAAAGCGAACCCTTGACTCAGAGGCGCGATGCAGACGGCATATACGTGGTATAACATAAAACACCGCTGATTCATCCAGTAACACGTCTTATTCATCTACACGTGTTACAGAAAGAATTACCGATTCATTTAGCTACACGCGTTACATATAGACCTATTGATTCATTCAGTAGCACGTATTGCATAAAGAACTACTGATTTTATTTGCATGTATTACATAACTAAATACTGATTCATTCATTTACAAGAATTAAACAAAGAACTACTGATTGTACTACATGTACTACATAAAGAACAATTGATTCATTCAGTTATATGTACTACATTAACAATTACATATGCATTCCTTTACTCGTATTACATAAATATAAGAGATTCATTCAGTTAGTTACATGTAATACTGTACATAAGAACAGTTACGGATTCATTTGGTTACATTTTATTACTGAAAACACCGCTGATTAATTCAGTTATATTTATAACATAATACATCACTGATTCATTTAATTGCTTGTGTATAACAAAAGACATCCACCGAGTCATTCAGTTATACTTATTACATAAACCATAACTGATTCATTCAGTTATACCAGTAAACCTACAGCGTAAAAATAAGAAATAAAGCAATCCAAATGTCAGTACAGTTATGTAATATTAAATAACAACTAATGTAAATCAGTGAACCCCGTATATCACCATCATCTCTCATCCCGTAATCTGAAACATGAGTCACTGCAGTGTCATGAAGGAAGCATCAGGAATCATAAACCATCTCCTCTCTCTGTCCTCAACAAAGTGCACGAGTGTGGAAATATTACATCATGTCCCTCCACTCTGTAGTGTTATCAGCCTGCACTTCTCAAATCTTCTTCTTCTCTGTTTTGCCTCGACTGTTCCCTGGATTATTACCTTTGAGAGAGTGTCATGACGATGTCATTGTCTAGCCAGACTGACTTTCGATGTTTCACCATGATATAAGCCATTTGTGATGGCCTGCTTATGAATTTACTTTGTCTCTAACATGGGCATTTGTTTTGTGTTCCCAAAACCAATGCTGAAAAGTTTCTTAAAGCATTTGTATTGAAATGCCTGGATTCTCCGATCTGTTTCTGCAGTGAATGTCCAGCTCTCACGCTTATATAAACAGAATAGATAACTCTAGTGATTTGTACAGTTTGATCTGGTCAGGAAAGCTGGTGTTGCTTTTCACGTAGAATTCTTTCTTGTTGCCACAGTCTCGTTTTGATTTTTGAACTTTGATTATTTCCGTCGGTACTGGACCCTAGATGTTAAAAGTATTAATTTCTACTAGAATTTCTCTGTTTATTTTTATATCCGCTGTCTCTTGTAGCTATTCATTCATTGATATCTTTATTTTATGTGTGTGCTAGTCTCCATTCCATGAGATCTTGAAATTTGCTCTAATATTTTAGAGAGTTCTTAGAGTTCTATTTCTGTTCCACCCATAAGATCATTGTCTCAGCAAATCAAATATTTAACAGAGGTCGCCCAACAATCGATACAGATGTTTATTATACTTTACGTCTCAGCATAATGAGTTCTTTTCATTTATAATCAACACTAATCAGATGTACCATCATGTATATAGAATACAGGCGGAGATACAACTGAAATGTTCTGATATTACCGCAGCCATATTCGCCATGTAATAAGGGAGTCTCATAGCTGATACTGTGACTCTGTGGTGATAAGGTGGGAAGCGTTAGGCTTTCCCATATTCCAGACCATGACATCAGAGGTGGGGCAGCCAGTCCCTCCCCTATCGCCTTCCCTTCCCAAACAATTCCCAGAACATTCTAATACTTGTTGGTAGTGGTCGACTTGTCTATGGGTCGACCCCAGAGCCGTGCTAGCCTGAGAAAACACTGGGGATTGAACCCTGACCATCGTCTTGGCAGGCAAGCGCACCAACAACTATTCATCCACAGTTACTTTTATCACAAACATTTCTTATGTTTTGACCAAACGAGGGATGTTTCTTGGCCATTTATTATCAGCAGTATTTTTTGACGCATCGGTGAATTGCAACCACATAGTCTAGGATCTCCTACTTTGTCTTCTTCTAGTGCAGGGGTGTCAAACTCAATCGCTTAGCGGGCCAAAACTCCAATCACACGTAAGGTTGCGGGCCGAACAAGATAAACATTCAATAAGCCGAAAATTAAACCCTATTTAAAAATTAATATAAATTAAACCAGAAAAAAATTTTAATAATAAAAAAGCATTGTTTATGTTGGGAGTAAGTTTTGGACATGTTATCAGAAGAAATGACTTGGCTAACTTGGTGACAGCTGGCAAGATCGAAGGGAAGATACCAAGGGGAAGACCGAGAAGTAAATACCTGGATGGATTGGCTACGTGGCATGGTCGAGACAGAAACACGGAGCTGATCCACGACTCTGGTGATCGAGTGAGATAGCAAAACATGACCGCCCACGCTTATCGGCATGGCACATAATGGATGATGGATGGAATGTTTTGTCTCATTTAGATTCTCATGATGGACTGCAAGTGGTCATCAGTGAGAGGACTCCTGTGTGTTGTTTTGTTAATCTTCATCACGGAAAACAGCTGCTCACACACATATATGCTACCAAACATGCTCAAGGTTCGAGCCGCATGTAGACGAAGCCGGGGTATCTCTTCAGGAATGAAACGAGTGAACTGTGCAGACCCCACAGTGTCGTACTTTGCCTTTAGTGTCCCATTACACTGCAGCTGTATTAACTCCATCTGCAAATTTACAGATGCAGTTTCCACATCTATGGCAAATGGATTACGAAACAGCTCGAAATTACTTTTATGTGCTTCAAAGTCACTAAAGCGCCGTGCGAACTCGGCGAGAAGTAAGCTAAGTTTTTCAGCAAAGTGTGCACTGAGAAACACCATAGCGGTGACTTGGTTTAACATTGTTTGGCAACAAGAAAAGTGAGATAGGTTGAATTGGTGCATTTGTGTCTCCAGCTTCACTTGAAATGACTTCACTGCATCATGCATATCAGTGATAAAGTGATCCCGTCCCTGGAGCTGCAGGTTCAAATCTTTGAGACGAGTAGTTATATCAGACAGAAACGCCAACTCACATTTCCACTTTTTATCCCCCCCCCCCCCCCAAAAAAAACTGTGGAATCTTTTCTTTACTGTCCATGAATTGACAGATGTCTTCAATCAGCTGGGAAAATCTACTGAGAACTTTTCCCCGACTTAGCCACCACACCTCTATATGATAAGGCATGTCGCCGAACGCCGACTCTATTTCCTGTAAAAAAAAATACTGAAATTGGAGGTGATATAAACCTTTGGCTCTGATAAAGTTGATGGTTTGTGTCACAGTGCTCATTACATCTTCCATGTTGAGGACTTTATCACAAAGCGATCCTTTGTGTATGATGCAGTGATATGCTACAAACTCACCCATACAGTTCTCCTGCATCTTTAACCGCATACTTCCAACGAGTCCACTTTTTTCGCCACACATCGCCGGTGCACCATCTGTTGTCAGTCCAACGAGTTTGTCCCAAGGCAGATTCATGTGCACTTTGAAATACGTTGTCAAACATGTCTTTTCCTGTCGTTGTCCCATGCATGGATTTCATGTCCAATATTTCTTCTGTAACATTCCTACAAGCACTTGGACGAATGGAGACGGATTGTATCTGCAGCAAAGAACCTCAATGGCTTGGAACGTTGAAGAAGTAGAAGAAGAACATTCAAACTGGAGTCCACTCCACGGATGAAGATGGCGAGCTATGCAGTGTCAGTCGTGTCATTACTTTCATCGATAGCAAGGGAGTATGCAACACAGTCTTTGCCTTTTTCGATCATCTGTGTTTTCACATCAGTGGCCATCTCACAAATCCTATCAACAACGGTATTTCTGCTACGGCTTAACTTTGCAAACATCTGCTTTTTGTCTGAACACTAGACGTCACACACTTTCATCATGCAGCGCTTCAGAACCTCTCTCCTGTAAATGGTCGGCCTGATTTTGCGATCTCCTCTATCACAATACAACTTGCTTTCACAGCAGCTGCAGTTTGTGATTTTGCTTTGGTGAAAAACATCTGCTGTGATGTTAGATGCCTCTTCAATTCTTCTACCTTCTGTAGCTTCTGCTCTGCATTCAGGCTGTTTAACTTGTCTTGATGTTTAGTCTCGTAATGCCGTCTTAGATTATATTCTTTGATCACTGCCACATTATCTCCACAAATTGGACACACAGGTTTACCGCCAATATCAGTAAACAAATATTCAGCCTTCCAGCGGCTTTGAAAGGCTCTGTTTTCAGAATCACCTTTTCTCTTGGTCAATTTAAAGGCTAGCTTTGATTTTAAAAAGTTTGTGCCTCTACCGACAGACGCTTGATTGATATCAGGTTAGCCTTAGCGGGAACAGGTGATGAAATATCCGGGCACTATTCTGCATTCATTTCGTATGTGACAATCCAAAAAAAGCAGCTGAACGTTGCTAGGTCACTATAACGACGAACATCCACTCACTACACAACTTTTAGTTTCGGTTATTCTGAACGAAGAGAGAATGATATCTGGTAGGCTATCATTCGGCAAGGCTGCTAATGAGGGAATTTGATTTGCACCTGATGTCGTGGCCATTAAAAAAATATTTTTGCCTAAAATTCTCTCTCGGGCCGAATATATTTGTACGTCGGGGGCCTGATATGATTGTACGCCGGGTCTGATGTGGCCAGCGGGCCTTGAAATTGACACGTGTGTTCTAGTGCATGGCGCGTGGTGTTGAACCTCGTGTATATCAACAACGTCCTGTCGTTTGTACGTGAGTTTGACACGTGTGTTCTAGTGCATGGCGCGTAGTGTTGGACCTCGTGTCTATCAACAATGTCCTGTCGCTTGTACTTGAGATTGACACGTGTGTTCTAGTGCACGCGTGGTGTTGGACCTCGTGTATATCAACAACGTCCTGTCGCTTGTACTGCCAGTCATGTCTGATTTGATGCTTGTACTTAGGGGTCAGGTAGCGCAGTGGCTCGCACGTTTATCGACCCGATGGTTATCTTCTTTTTCTTCTTCTTTTCGTTCATCCGGGGTGTTTTTTCAGATGTGATTGCGGTGTGTCTGCTAAGCGCCCTTGGGCCGAAACCCGTAGGCCAACACATCCGACTACAGCGTGCTTTTTTGACCAGGTAGCATTCCTGGGAGACTCTCACTTTTGTGGTACCATCTACAACCCAGCTGGCCAAGTTGGAACGGTCGAAGGCAACGGTCATCCCTCAAAGGAAGGCAGGGACAGTCCATAGCATTTTCCGCCATCCAAGGTTGCTTCCATAGTTGCAGGGCCGACACATAGCGCCCTGGTGCTGGGCTCGCCGAGGGAATCCTGCTCATGGCTGCTTTAAAACCTCACTTCAATATATTGGTCATTTCGTTTGCCCCGGGCCATTCCCGCACAAACCAGTCAGACGGTATCTACTCAGCCAGTTTTCGGACATGTGCTTGTCGTTGCGCCCGTCAGAGCTGTTCCAGGCACGACAGACATTCGGAAAACTACCTAGTCATAGCTGTTCCGAACAAGAGCGGCATTCGGAAACTAGGTAGTCAGAGCTGTTCCTAGCACGAGAGACATTCGGACGAGACATTTCACTCGGACGTAATTGCGTAGTGTCAATTTTTAGTTTGCCACCCGTAGGACGACACTTCCGACTTCCGGCGGGCATTTTTTAATGAGGTTAGCCTTCCCCTGGTTTCGAGGCACGTTAGACTGTTGTGATGTCTCCCTCATCTCAGCTGGTCAAGATAGAACTCTCAACGACATCGCGGTCGGCCCTCAAGGGAAGGCAGGGGCAGACCATGGGCATTCCCTCGCTATCCAAAGAGGCTTCCATAATTGCAGAGCCGGCACATATTGCTCTGAGACTGGGCTGACCAGAGGAGTTGCCACGTCCTGCTCATGGCTGCTTTAGTTCCTCACTTCCATGTGTTGGGCATATCGCTTGCCACTGGTCGCTCAAGCACACACCAGGAGCGGTCAGACTGCGAGCGACATACACTCGGTAAGCTTTTGCTTTTGACTTAGGACCACGCAATAGGTTCGCTCGCCGTGCGTTCCATTTCGCGTCATTGAGACGTTCTTCCACTTTTGTCTACACTCTATGAGTTAAGTACAGACAGTTTTCGTAACCATTTCCTTCGACTGGGGCACTTTTCTGACTTTTTGTACTCGCTCACGAGGTAGGCTACATGTGCTGCCGGCTCAGCACCTTACCTTCGTGCAGCATTGAACGAGAAACGGCCAGGCTCTCTCATCCGGGAATCCCTCATATCCCCCAGCTGAGAGCCTTCGAACATGTATCAGACCTGGAGCATGTATCTTGCTTAGTATCTCGCCCCTATTTTTCGGTAGGTGGGTATCGGCCCGGCTATCAGATCCGAGGGTTTGTGGCTGCCACAGCCCTCGACAGGGAGCCTTAAGAGTTTTGTCCGGACCAAGAACTTCTGCCTTCGTGCACCTGATTTAAATTTTTGACTGCTATCCTCAGTCTCACCTGCAGTGCAGCAGGTTGTGTCTCTCTTAGTCTGGTCCCCATCCCATAAGCTGTCCGATATGTAGTTTTTCATCCATCGGCAAGCAAATGGGGTCGATGGGACACGCAAGCTCCCCCACCACGGCAAGGTGGAGACACATCGGGGGAGGACCCGATGGTTATAGGTTTGATTCCTCATCGGAGCGGATTTTAACACTGACCTGCGCTCCCAGGCCGACACAACCCAAAACTGGTACCAGTAAATGCTCTGTGAAGTAAATGAAGCCATGGTGGTACTGACCACATCACCCACCGGGTGTCAGTTGAACTATAAAATATGGGTCTAGACCACGTGCTCAATGCGCCTTAATCCATGTAAATGAATCCTGTACTTACTGTCTGACCGTATACCCAACATCTTCCATGCGTGCAAACTGGTCCTGTACTTACTGTCTGACCGTATACCCAACATCTTCCATGCGTGCAAACTGGTCCTGTACTTACTGTCTGACCGTATACCCGACATCTTCCATGCGTGCAAACTGGTCCTGTACTTACTGTCTGACCGTATACCCGACATCTTCCATGCGTGCAAACTGGTCCTGTACTTACTGTCTGACCGTATACCCGACATCTTCCATGCGTGCAAACTGGTCCTGTACTTACTGTCTGACCGTGTACCCGACATCTTCCATGCGTGCAAATTGGTCCTGTACTTACTGTCTGACAGTATACGCCACATCTTCCATGCGTGCAAACTGCTCCTGTACTTACTGTCTGACCGTATACCCGACATCTTCCATGCGTGCAAACTGCTCCTGTACTTACTGTCTGACCGTATACCCGACATCTTGCATGCGTGCAAACTGGTCCTGTACTTACTCTCTGACCGTATACCCGACATCTTCCATGCGTGCAAACTGCTCCTGTACTTACTGTCTGACCGTATACCCGACATCTTCCATGCGTGCAAACTGCTCCTGTACTTACTGTCTGACAGTATACCCGACATCTTCCATGCGTGCAAACTGGTCCTGTACTTACTCTCTGACCGTATACCCGACATCTTCCATGCGTGCAAACTGCTCGTGTACTTACTGTCTGACCGTATACCCGACATCTTCCATGCGTGCAAACTGCTCCTGTACTTACTCTCTGACCGTATACCCGACATCTTCCATGCGTGCAGACTGGTCCTGTACTTACTGTCTGACCGTATACCCGACATCTTCCATGCGTGCAAACTGGTCCTGTACTTACTCTCTGACCGTATACCCGACATCTTCCATGCGTGCAAACTGCTCCTGTACTTACTGTCTGACCGTATACCCGACATCTTCCATGCGTGCAAACTGGTCCTGTACTTACTCTCTGACCGTATACCCGACATCTTCCATGCGTGCAAACTGCTCGTGTACTTACTGTCTGACCGTATACCCGACATCTTCCATGCGTGCAAACTGCTCCTGTACTTACTCTCTGACCGTATACCCGACATCTTCCATGCGTGCAGACTGGTCCTGTACTTACTGTCTGACCGTATACCCGACATCTTCCATGCGTGCAAACTGGTCCTGTACTTACTCTCTGACCGTATACCCGACATCTTCCATGCGTGCAAACTGCTCCTGTACTTACTGTCTGACCGTATACCCGACATCTTCCATGTGTGCAAACTGGTCCTGTACTTACTCTCTGACCGTATACCCGACATCTTCCATGCGTGCAAACTGGTCCTGTACTTTCTGTCTGACCATATACCCCACATCTTCCATGCGTGCAAACTGCTCCTGTACTTACTGTCTGAGCGTATACCCGACATCTTCCATGCGTGCAAACTGGTCCTGTACTTACTCTCTGACAGTATACCCGACATCTTCCATGCGTGCAAACTGGTCCTGTACTTACTGTCTGACCCTATACCCCACATCTTCCATGCGTGAAAACTGCTCCTGTGCTTACTCTCTGAACGTATACCCGACATCTTCCATGCATGCAAACTGGTCCTGTACTTACTGTCTGATCGTATACCCCACATCTTCCATGTGTGCAAACTGGTCCTGTACTTACTGTCTGACCGTATACCCGACATCTTCCATGCGTGCAAACTGGTCCTGTACTTACTGTCTGACCGTATACCCGACATCTTCCATGCGTGCAAACTGGTCCTGTGCTTACTGTCTGACCGTATGCCCCACATCTTCCATGCGTGCCAACTGGTCCTGTACTTACTGTCTGACCGTATACCCGACATCTTCCATGCATGCAAACTGGTCCTTTACTTACATAAAGTAACCTATTAAGTCATTTTATATTAAATCACACGATTAGTGACAGTAACCTTTCTCCTTATCTTACATAAGATCACAAAATTAGTGACAGTAACCTTTCATCTTATCTTATATAAGGTCACAAAATTAGTGACAGTAACCTTTCATCTTATCTTACATAAGATCACAAAATTAGTGACAGTAACCTTTCATCTTATCTTATATAAGGTCACAAAATTAGTGACAGTAACCTTTCTCCTTATCTTATATAGGGTCAGACAGTTAGTGATAGTAAGCTTTCTTCATATATTATATTAGGTCACACAATTAGTGACAGTAACCTTTCATCTTATCTTACATAAGATCAAAAAATTAGTGACAGTAACCTTTCATCTTATCTTACATAAGATCACAAAATTAGTGACAGTAACCTTTCATCTTATCTTACATAAGATCACAAAATTAATGACAGTAACCTTTCATCTTATCTTATATAAGGTCACAAAATTAGTGACAGTAACCTTTCTCCTTATCTTATATTAGATCACAAAAAAGTGACAGTAACCTTTCTCCTTATCTTATATAGGGTCAGACTGTTAGTGATAGTAAGCTGTCTTCATATATTATATTAGGTCACACAATTAGTGACAGTAAGCTTTCCCTTTATCTTATATATTTTTTTCGCATATCCTTTACAGGACATTGCAGTCAACATCAGCATTTTTCAGCTGCTGTTGATGTCTTGGCAAGTTTTACATTAAGTAGTTTGCCATTGCTTTCTGAACGACCGGTTCATATACCCTCAGTAAGTAACCAACGCGATTCGATCCGCTGCCGAATCTCGCGCAGCTGTGTTTCCCACGAGAGTATACGGGATTATGAACAACGTCGTTAACCCCTTCGCCAGGAATCCCGGCTATCTTAAATTAGTGACAGTAACCTTTATTCTTATATTATATTAAGTCGTAACATTAGTGATAGTAGTGGGAGTCTCCGGATCTCCGTGGCGAAGTGGTCAAGCCGTTTGACTCGGGCTCCGAAGGTAGTGGGTTCGATTCCGGGCCGCGTCCTTCGGTTCAGGACTTTTAATCGACTTTTATTAGTGATAGTGACCTGTCTGCTTATCTTATGTTAGGTAAAACGATTAGTGATAGTAACCTATCTCCTTATTTTATATTAGATCACAATATTAGTGACAGTAACATTTCTCCTTATCTTATATTAGGTCACAACATTAGTGACTAAATTAGTGCCCAAAAGAATTCAGGAACTTACTAATAAAAGAACAAGTACATCAGCAGGCTGTCTAAAAACTGAAGATGGCAAAATCATAATAGAAAAAGATCTGATTCTACATGTATGGTCAGATTATGCGAAAACCCGTTATGATGATAGCAAAGATGAACAATATGATATTCAATTTAATCATGAAAGCCCGCCAAATTTGAACATGGAGGTTCGGAATGTTCTTAAACATATGACAGCTGGCAAGGCCCCCGGTTCAGATAACATCACAACAGAAATGATTAAAGCTTTAGAAGAATATGGAA
The DNA here is from genome assembly GCA_963921405.1 of Cepaea hortensis. NCBI lineage: Eukaryota > Metazoa > Mollusca > Gastropoda > Stylommatophora > Helicidae > Cepaea > Cepaea hortensis. The sequence goes on along the minus strand of OY992878.1, from coordinate 105,773,121 downwards.
TAGATCAAGTCACCAGACTGCTGAACACATTATACGATACTGGAGATATACCTTCTGAATTATGCAATTCTGTATTTATTGCCATCCCAACGAAATCAGGAGCCTTGGAATGTGATCAACATAGAACAGTTAGTATAATGAGTCACACCACGAAGATTCTGCTACGAATTATCATGCAATGAATGAGGAAGAAAATACAACCTGAAATAGGGGAAGAACAATGTGGGTTTGTAGAAGGCAAGGGTATAGTAAATGCTGTGTATATGCTGTGATCAATTATTGAACGTTTTATAGAAGTAAACAAAGATATACATCTTTGTTTTGTTAACTACACAAAGGCTTTCGATAGAGTTAGACATGTCAAAATGATAGATATGCTATTGATGGGAAAGACATTAGACTTATAAAAAACATATACTGGAAACAACAAGCTGCCAAAAGGATTGATAATGAAGTGGGACAATATCAGCCTATTAAGAGAGATGTGAGACAGGGATGTGTAATGTCTCCAGGTCTTTTTTCCCTATGCAGTAAATATATTTTCCGAAATGTAGAAGATATAAATGGAATCATCATTGGAGGACGAAACATCAATAACATTAGATATGCAGATGATACAGTATTGATTGCAGACAATGAGCAGGATCTGCAACAATTAGTAGATGCGGTTATTGCACACAGTGAATAATTGGGGTTAGAATTAAATTGTAAAAAGACAGATTATGGTCGTCACTAGGAAGAAAGAAATACCACAATATAATATACAAGTAAATGGGAATATTCTTCAACAAGTAAATCGGTACAATTATCTCGGAACAGTCATAACATCTGATGCGACATGCCTTGAAGAGATTAGAACGAGAATCGCCATGGCGAAAGTAGCCTTTTATGAAAAACATTCTGACCAATAAAAAGATGTCAATTGAAACGAGAAAAAGAGTGTTGAGGTGCTACATAAAGCATGTCCTTTTGTATGGATGTGAAACTTGGACAATGAGCAGTCAAGCTGAAAAACATCTGATGGCTGAAGAAATGTGGTTGCTGAGGAGAATGCAAAGAATACCATGGACAGACATAAAAACCAATGACCACGTACTACCGGAAACAAATGAAAATCGTAAACCGATCCGAGAAATTAGACGTTGACAGTCAAAATGTTTTGGGCATGTTATGAGAAGAAATGAACTGGAGAACATGATGACAGTAACCTGTCTCCTTATATTATATTAGGTCACAGTATTAGTGACCAGGTTACTGTCACTAATTTTGCGACCTTATGTAAGATAAGAAGAAAGGTTACTGTCACTAATTTTGCGACCTTATGTAAGGTAAGAAGAAAGGTTACTGTCACTAACCATGTGACCTAATATAACATGACTAAATAGTTACTATCACTAATATTGTGACCTACACTCCACTGGCAGTACCTACCATGGATTACCTCTACCTGTACAGGAAGACAAAGTAAACACATGTCAACGTACCCTAAATCAGTCAAAGATGGCCGCCTCACTGCAGAAACTGCCGTATGGGGACTGATAGGTGAGGGCTTCAGATATTCTCAGCGACGTACACGATGAGGTGGGGTAGCCAACTCTCTTCCTCACTGCTTGCCCTTCCCAGGCAGTTCCCAGAAAATAAATATGAGAAAAAAAAGTATATGCCTGAGGGATTTCTTACGTCAAGTGAAACACCCATCCATCAGCTGTCTGAGATGTCACAGTTTCAACACTCCCCGCTGACAGTAATCGGATATCCGCTGCCCGTGTTTAACTGTCCTTAATCAATATTATATAATGTTATGTGATTATTTTGTGTCTTCATTGCCATTATTTGTATCTGGTATGTCTTTAATTGTGGGTGAAAGTGGCAAAACATTTGATCAGACTAGCTTCACAATGATCGCTTGCTGTGGCCCTGTAGGTTACATCTCGTGTGTTTGTTGCATTCAGCAACCGCACTCACAAACATCGTTCCAGGTTACATCCTGTGTTTGTTGCATTCAGCAACCGCACTCACAAACATCGTTCTAGGTTACATCCTGTGTTTGTTGCATTCAGCAACCGCACTCACAAACATCGTTCTAGGTTACATCCTGTGTTTGTTGCATTCAGCAACCGCACTCACAAACATCGTTCTAGGTTACATCCTGTGTTTGTTGCATTCAGCAACCGCACTCACAAACATCGTTCCAGGTTACATCCTGTGTTTGTTGCATTCAGCAACCGCACTCACAAACATCGTTCCAGGTTACATCCTGTGTTTGTTGCATTCAGCAACCGCACTCACAAACGTCGTTCTAGGTTACATCCTGTGTTTGTTGCATTCAGCAGCCGCACTCACAAACATCGTTTCAGCAGCGAGGTCTGTCAATGCCGGCCTCCGGGTGAAGCGATGAGAAATGATAACCACTCCTCGTGGGAACAGAGAGCAGAGATGCTTTGGCATGCCCAATGTGCAGTGACATTATTTGACATAGCAAAACATAACATAGCATAACATAATATAACAATACATAACACAATGTAACATTAGATACAGAATTTATATTAATCGCACTAAGTGTCACTAACTGATACAGTGCTGTTTTATATCATAGCAAAATATAGCATAGCATGACATAACATAACAAAACATAACATAATATAACATTCATTCATTCAGTAGTATGTCCTTTGCAGAACCTCGCTCCCATAACAACCTTCCGGAAAACTTCTCGATCATAAGCAAGATGTCCCGCGTCCGATACACCCATCTGGAGATAATCCGCCACATCCTGCACCCATCTTCTCTTTGGCCTTCCTCTTCCTCTCTTCCAGGCATATACCCCTCCATTATTGTTCTCTCCAAACTTTCGTGATGTTTCAAGTAACCAAAATATTTCAATGTTCTTTGTTTTATCGTCTTTAATAGCCAACCTTCTTCAATATTCAACTCTTGAAGTATGGATGCATTTGTTCTTTTCTTACCCGTCTATAACATTTATATACAAAAGCATTTATGCGCTGTTCAGCTTGTTTAGTAAGTGTCCAGGTCTCACAGGTGTATGTTGCAATCTGAAAGATGCATGCTCTTAAAAATTTTTGTAATTCTGTCTGTCCCACTCCATAATTTATTTAGTTTATTTTAGTTGGTCTTAGTCTTTTGGAGAGCTATTTCGTCTTTTAACTTCTTTCATTGTGTCACCATTGTTGGTAATCAATTACCCAAGATTTTCAAAGTTTTCCACCAACTCCAATTTTTCCTCATTAACATATATTTCTTTCTCCATAGTAGTTTTATCTGTATGCATTATCTTTGTTTTTGCTATGTTAAAATATAAGTTGTGATTTTCACTATTCAACTTGGATTGAACTTATTAGGTTTTCTATACCATTCTGTGTTGTGGGTAGCAATACGGTATCGTCAGCATACCGAATCTCTGTTATGCCATGACCACCGATATTTAGGGCATCATATCTGACATTTGTCATTATATTTTTGACGTATAGTTAAACAAAAAGGGGGACAGCACACAGCCCTGACGGAGTCCTTGCTTGATGTCAGACCAATCTTATGTCTCGCCATATATTCTAACCGCTGCTTGTTGGTCTAAGTTTAGATAGATACTTTGTACGAGATGTATTACAAGTAATGGAAAGCCCGTATTCCTGATGATTTCCCAAAGTTTCTGATGTTGTACACAGTCAAATGCCTTTGAATAAACCACAAAACATGAGAATAGGTTTACATCACATTCTCTGCATTTCTATATTATTAAAAGCATGTTGAGAATGTGATCTCTTGTTCCTCTTCCTTGTATAAATCAAGCTTGAACCACGTTAATTTCTTCTTCAATTTTCTTATGAAGTCTTCTCATTATGATTTTTAGTAGAATTTTACTTGCATGACTGATCAGGGCAACAGTTCTATAGTTGGTGGATAATTTCAGGTTGCCCTTTTTTGGTATTTGAATGAAGATAGTTCTCTTCCAATCTTTTGGCCATATACCATATTTCCATATTGTTTTACATAATGCGTGATAGATGTGTATGCTTTCTTCTCCTCCCGCTTTAATTAGTTCAGCTGGTAACTTATAACATCCAGGTGATTTACCATTCTTCAGGTTCTTTATTGCTCATGCAATTTCATCTGAGGGTTCAGGTTCTGTCTTTGGTGTCATTGGTTCATGTATCTCATTCATATCCTCACTGTCACTCATATCATACATTCCACTGCAGTACTCCTGCCATCTTTCTAGAATTTGTCTAGATTCTGTTAAGGTAATTCCCATCTTGTCACAATTGAGGTTGAACATTTCTTGTCAATAACTTCTTTTCTTTGAACATTTCGTAATCTCTTCCAGTCTTATGATATTGCTCTATTCTGGTACAGCAATCTTGTATATATTGGTTTTTATCCTGTCTTGTATTCTTTATTTTTTCTCGAGTAAACGATTTATACTTCATCCTGCTGCTATCGGATTCACCTCCTTTCTGTTTCAGTTCCCTTCGTTGTTTTATTAATTCTAACGTGTCTGATGTAATCCATGGCTTATGTTGCTTTTTCTTGGTCGGAAGTAGATCTTTGGCTGCAGTTATCAAGATATCTCTAGCTTGTACTGCCAATTCCTCGGGTGTCAATTCGTCCTGTACAGACATCAAGACCCCAAAACGATTCTTCACTTCTACGTTGTATGCATCTGGTATTTTTGTGAGATCAAAACGAAGTGGCCTTGGTCCTGGATACGCTTTATGAGTTTTACTTTCACATCTGCTTCTAATAACTTATTCTAATTACATGAGATACGGAATTAATATCTTCTTCTTCATCAGCATTCCGATCCATTGAGGTTCTTTGCTGCAGATACAATCCCTCTCCATTCTTTTCTCTGGTTGACCTTCTCTTGCCAGTCGCCGATTCCAAGTGCTTGTAGGTCTGTATGTATATTATCTCTCCACCGTCTTCTTGATCTACCTCGGGGTTTACGGTCATTTATTTCCTGAGTGTAAGCGAGTTTTGTTTCCCTATTATCTTCCATTCTTTCTATATGCCCCAGCCATTGCAGTCTATTAGCCTTCATGATACCAGTGATTAGCGGGGACTTAAACAGATCATAAATGTCTTTGTTGCTTCTTCTTTTCCACTCTCCACTTTGTGTATCCCTAATGGGCCTAAAGATGCGTTTTAAGACTGTTCTAAAAGGTTTGTAACAAGGCTTCGTCTCCTTTCGTTGTACTCCAAATTTCAGAGCCATACAGCACAACTAGTCTAATCAGTGCTTTTTATATTGTGATCTTGGTATTACGAGATAGCGCCTTTGATTTTAGCAGATGTTGTAGTGCATAGTATATCTTATTTCCAGAATTGATTCTAGCTTGTATTTCTTCCCTTATTATGTCGGAGCAGTTGAAGATTGTACCCAGGTATTTGTATGTTTCCGTTCTTTTAATGGTCATATTATCTATTTGTATGTGGCCAGAGTTTTTACCCATTCCTTCTCTTGAAATTACCATATATTCTGTCTTATTCGTGTTGATAACCAGCCCCATTTGTTGAGCTTTTTCCTTTAAGTGAGTCAATATTTCCAATGTCTTTTGTTAATTTTCCCCTATAATATCTATATCATCTGCATAACCAAGCAGTCTGAATGTTCCTCCAATAGCACATTCCTCCGTTAACTTCCTTACAACTTTTTCTAGATCCAGATTGAAAAGGAGCGGCGATAGTGCATCACCCTGTTTCAAGCCAGATGTTATTTGGAAAGGGTCTGATTTCCTGCCTTTATATGTTACTATATTTTAAGTATCTTCCATGCATAGTCTGATCATGTTGATTAACTTCCTTGGTATTCCAAATTCCTGCATAGCATTCCATAGACTATTCCTATAGACACTATCATAAGCCTTTTTAAAATCCACAAAAATGTTATGAATTAATATTAATATGAATCGCAAATATGTGCCACTAACTGACACAGTGCTATTTTATGTTAAATTATGACTAGATTATACACTGCTGTTTTATGTTACAATTAGTAACTAGAAAAAGCGAGTGCTGTTTTATGTTAATACTAGCTGACCCGGCCCGGCTTCGCCCAGTCCCTGGTGGGGAGCATCTCATTTAATTCATATACGTAGTCATATAAGTTCTCGTTCCCGTTACCGACTGTCTGTCTGTCTGTCTGTCTGTCCGTCCCTCCCTCTCTGTCTGTCTGTCTGTCTGTCTGCCTGTCTGTCTAATCATTTATTGGTTGCAGTTAGAACAACCTTAGATAAACGAAGACCAACTTACAAAAAGCATTAGAAAGAGCACTTGAAAGATCTTTACATCTTCCCCAACAATTAACTTGGGTAAATGGAGCGGCGGCAGCAGCATCAGCAGAAGAAGGAAAAGGAGGAGTAGGAGCTGGGAGGAGGAAGAGGGAGGTGGAGGAGGGAGGAGTAGGAGGGAGGAAAAGATAGGCGGAGAGAGGAGGAGGAGGGAAGAGGAGGGAGGAGGAAGGAGGAGGAGTAGGGAGGAATAGGAGGGAGGGGGAGGGATTAGGAGGAGGAGAGAGGAGGAGGATGTAGGAGAAGGGAGGAGGAGGGAGGAGGAGGGAAGAGGAGGGAGGAGGAGGAGTAGGGAGGAATAGGAGGGAGGAGGAGGGATTAGGAGGAGGAGAGAGGAGGAGGAGGTAGGAGGAGGAGGGAGAAGGAAGGAGGAGGAAGGATGAGGAGGCAGGAGGAGGAGGCAGGAGGAGGAGGCAGGAGGAGGAGGCAGGAGGAGCGAGGAGGAGGAGGAGGGTAGGATGAGGAATAGGGAGGGGGAGGAGGAGGGAGGAGGAAGAGGGAGGAGGAAGGAGAAGGAAGAGGAGGGAGAAGGAGGGAGGAGAAGAACGCAGGGGGAGGAGGAGGAGGGAGGAGGAGGGAGATGGAGGAGGGAGGAGGAGGAGGTGGAGAGAGGAGGAGGGAGGAGGAAGAGGGAAAAGGATGAGGGAGAAGGAGGGGAAGGATGAGGAGGGAGGAGGAGGAGGAGGGAGGTGGAGAGAGGAGGAGGGGGAGGAGGTAGGAGGAGGAGGGATGAGGGGGAGGACGTAGGAGGAGGAGGGAGGAGGAAGAGGGAGAAGGAGGAGGGAGAAGGAGGAGGGAGGAGAAGGAGGAGGGAGGAGGGAGGAGGAAGAGGAAGAGGGAGGAGGAGGAGGGATGTGGAGGGAGGAGGTAGAGGGAGGAGGATGGAGGAGGAGAGAGGATTAGGAGGGAGGAGGAGAAGGGATGAGGAGGAGGGAGGAGGAGGGGGAGGTAGGAGGAGGGAGGAGGAGGGGGAGGTAGGAGGAGGAAGGAGGAAGAGGGAGGAGAAAGGGGAGGAGGAGGGGGAGGACGTAGAATTTGAAGGAGGGAGGAGGAGGGAGTGGGAGGAGAGAGGAGGAGAAAGGAGGAGGAAGGAAGAGGAGTGATTAGGAGGAGGGAGGAGGGCGAGGAAGTAGGAAGAGGGAGGAGGAGGAGGAAGGAGGAGGAGGAGAAAGAGGGAGGAGGAGGGGGAGGGGAAGAGGAAGAGGGTAGGAGGAGGAGGGGAGAGGAGAAGGAGGATTATAACGCATATGCCTGTAGATAACTGCAGCGAAAAGGTGGGTCTGTCTATCTATCTGACCCGGCGTGGCTTTGCCCAGCTCCTGGCGGGTAGCGTCTCATTAAATTCATACAACAAAAAAAGTAACTTAAAAGAATGTCCTTCCACACACCATCCATTATTTTTAATGAAAACTCTTTCTAATCACCTGCATGACTACAGTAACTTCTTAAGCATAAAAAGATGAGTTACAATGTTATGCATTGTGCATTATTTTTATGAAAACTTTGAAAATGCCTTAAAGATTGTATCATTATTTATTATAACTCATATGCCGGTACATAACTATAGACACAGAGTTTATAAATCTTTGAAAACGATGCAACAATATGACTATAAGTTATACAGAAAAGTTATTAAAAGTTATGCCCCTTGAAATAACCTTTACAGAGTTAAGTCCCCTTGCTGTATAGAAATTATAATGAAAAATGGAAAATTAAATAATATTCAGTAAGCAGCCGATTTCACACTAAAAAAATATCACAGTTTGCTGCACTGGAATGAAAGGAAGGCGTGTAGAAAATTTCATCTCAATCAGATGGGCCGTTCGCGAACGCATAAAGGACATACGGACATACAGCCGGAGATTGCCTTTTATATATAAGACTAGCTGACCCGGCCCGGCTTCGCCCAGTCCTTAGTGGGGAGCATCTCATTTAATTCATATAAGTAGTCATATAAGTTCCCGTTCCCGTTACCGACTATCTGTCTGTCTGTCTGTCTGTCTGTCTGTCTGTCTGTCTGTCTGTCTGTCTGTCTGTCTGTCTGACCCGGCATCGCCCAGCTCCTGGTGTGGAGCATCTCATTTAATTCATATAAGTAGTCATATAAGCTCACGTTCCCGTTCCCGACTATCTATCTGTCTGTCTGTCTGTCTATCTGTCTGTCTGTCTGTCTGATCCGGCCCGGCTTCGCCCAGCCCCTGATGGGGAGCATCTCATTTAATTCATATAAGTAGTCATATAAGTTCCCGTTCCCGACTGTCTGTCTGTCTGTCTGTCTGTCTGTCTGTCTATCTGTCTGTCTGTCTGTCTGTCTGTCTGTCTGTCTGTCTGCCTGTCTGTCTAATCATTTATTGGTTGCAGTTAGAACAACCTTAGATAACGAAGACCAACTTACAAAATGCATTAGAAAGAGCACTTGAAAGATCTTTACATCTTCCCCAACAATTAACTTGGGTAAATGGAGCAGCGGCAGCAGCAGCAGAAGAAGAAGAAAAAGGAGGAGTAGGAGCTGGGAGGAGGAAGAGGGAGGTGGAGGAGGGAGGAGGAGGGAGGAGTAGGAGGAAGGACGAGATAGGCGGAGAGAGGAGGAGGAGGGAAGAGGAGGGAGGAGGAAGGAGGAGGAGTAGTAGGGAGGAGGAGGGATTAGGAGGAGGAGAGAGGAGAGAGGAGGGGGGAGGAGGGAGGAAGAAGAGGGAGGAGGAAGGAGAAGGAGGAGGGAGAAGGAGGGAGGAGAAGAACGCAGGAGGTGGAGGGAGGAGGAGGGAGATGGAGGAGGAGGGAGGAGGAGGGAGGAGGAGGGAGATGGAGGAGGAGGAGGGAGGAGGAGGGAGAAGGAGGAGAGAGGAGGAGGGAGGAGGCGGAGGGAGAAGGAGGAGGGAGAAGGAGGAGGGAGGAGAAGGAGGGGGAGGAGGAAGGAGGTAGAGGGAGGAGGAGGAGGGAGGAGGAGAGAGGATGAGGAGGGAGGAGGAGAAGGGAGGAGGAGAAGGGATGAGGAGGAGGAGGGAGGAGATGGAGGAAGAGGGAGGAGGAGTGGGAGCAGGAGGGAGGAGAAGGAGGGAGGAAGAGGGAGGAGAAGGAGGAGGAGGGAGGAAGAGGGAGAAGGAGGAGGAGGGAGGAGGGGGATGACGTAGGAGGAGGAGGGAGGAGGAGGGAGGAGGAGTATGGAGTAGGAGGAGAGAGGAGGAGAAGGGAGGAGGAAGGAAGAGGAGTGATTAGGAGGAGGGAGGAGGGCGAGGAGGCAGGAGGAGGAAGAGGGAGGAAGAGGAAAGAGGAGGAGGAAGGAGGAGGAAGAGGGAGGAGGAGGAGAAAGAGGGAAGAGGAGGATGGAGGAGGGAGAGGGAGGAGGGGGAGGGGAAGAGGAAGAGGGGAGGAGGGGAGAGGAGGAGGAGGAGGAATATAACGCATATGCCTGTAGATTTAATAATGGCTGAAGTTGTTCCATGTCTTCTTAGAGTTGGCGACAGTGTAAAGAAATATAAAATCTTCAAACTTCATAGAGATAAGGTAACTATTATTTATTTATTCTTTAAGCATAAAAAGATGAGTTACAATGTTATGCATTATGCATTATTTTTATGAAAACTTTGAAAATGCCTTAAAGATTGTATCACTATTTATTATAACTCATATGCCGGTATATAACTATAGACAAAGAGTTTATAAATCTTTGAAAACGATGCCACAACATGACTATAAGTTATACAGAAAAGTTATGCCCCTTGAAATAACTTTTACAGAGTTAAGTCCCCTCGCTGTATATAAATTACAATGAAAAATGGAAAATTAAATAATATTGGGTAAGCAGCAGATTTCACACTAAAAAAATATCACAGTGGGCTGCGCTGGACTGAAAGGAAGACGTGTAGAAAATTTCATCTCAATCGGATGGGCCGTTCGCGAACGCATGAAGGACATACGGACATACAGACAGACGGAGATCGACTTTTATATATAAGACTAGCTGACCCGGCCCGGCTTCGCCCAGTCCTTGGTGGGGAGCATCTCATTTAATTCATATAAGTAGTCATATAAGTTCCTGTTACCGACTGTCTGTCTGTCTGTCTGTCTGTCTGTCTGTCTGTCTGATCCGGCACTGCTTCGCCCAGCCCCTGATGGGGAGCATCTCATTTAATTCATATACGTAGTCATATAAGTTCTCGTTCCCGTTACCGACTGTCTGTCTGTCTGTCTGTCTGTCCGTCCCTCCCTCTCTGTCTGTCTGTCTGTCTGTCTGCCTGTCTGTCTAATCATTTATTGGTTGCAGTTAGAACAACCTTAGATAAACGAAGACCAACTTACAAAAAGCATTAGAAAGAGCACTTGAAAGATCTTTACATCTTCCCCAACAATTAACTTGGGTAAATGGAGCGGCGGCAGCAGCATCAGCAGAAGAAGGAAAAGGAGGAGTAGGAGCTGGGAGGAGGAAGAGGGAGGTGGAGGAGGGAGGAGTAGGAGGGAGGAAAAGATAGGCGGAGAGAGGAGGAGGAGGGAAGAGGAGGGAGGAGGAAGGAGGAGGAGTAGGGAGGAATAGGAGGGAGGGGGAGGGATTAGGAGGAGGAGAGAGGAGGAGGATGTAGGAGAAGGGAGGAGGAGGGAGGAGGAGGGAAGAGGAGGGAGGAGGAGGAGTAGGGAGGAATAGGAGGGAGGAGGAGGGATTAGGAGGAGGAGAGAGGAGGAGGAGGTAGGAGGAGGAGGGAGAAGGAAGGAGGAGGAAGGATGAGGAGGCAGGAGGAGGAGGCAGGAGGAGGAGGCAGGAGGAGGAGGCAGGAGGAGCGAGGAGGAGGAGGAGGGTAGGATGAGGAATAGGGAGGGGAGGAGGAGGGAGGAGGAAGAGGGAGGAGGAAGGAGAAGGAAGAGGAGGGAGAAGGAGGGAGGAGAAGAACGCAGGGGGAGGAGGAGGAGGGAGGAGGAGGGAGATGGAGGAGGGAGGAGGAGGAGAGAGGAGGAGGTGGAGAGGAGGAGGAGGGAGGGGAGGAGAGGGAAAAGGATGAGGGAGAAGGAGGGGAAGGATGAGGAGGGAGGAGGAGGAGGAGGAGGTGGAGGAGGAGGAGGGAGGAGGGGGAGGAGGTAGGAGGAGGAGGGATGAGGGGGAGCGTAGGAGGAGGAGGGAGGAGGAAGAGGGAGAAGGAGGAGGGAGAAGGAGGAGGGAGGAGAAGGAGGAGGGAGGAGGGAGGAGGAAGAGGAAGAGGGAGGAGGAGGAGGGATGTGGAGGGAGGAGGTAGAGGGAGGAGGATGGAGGAGGAGAGAGGATTAGGAGGGAGGAGGAGAAGGGATGAGGAGGAGGGAGGAGGAGGGGGAGGTAGGAGGAGGGAGGAGGAGGGGGAGGTAGGAGGAGGAAGGAGGAAGAGGGAGGAGAAAGGGGAGGAGGAGGGGAGGACGTAGAATTTGAAGGAGGGAGGAGGAGGGAGTGGGAGGAGAGAGGAGGAGAAAGGAGGAGGAAGGAAGAGGAGTGATTAGGAGGAGGGAGGAGGGCGAGGAAGTAGGAAGAGGGAGGAGGAGGAGGAAGGAGGAGGAGGAGAAGAGGGAGGAGGAGGGGGAGGGAAGAGGAAGGAGGGTAGGAGGGAGGGAGAGGAGAAGGAGGATTATAACGCATATGCCTGTAGATAACTGCAGCGAAAAGGTGGGTCTGTCTATCTATCTGACCCGGCGTGGCTTTGCCCAGCTCCTGGCGGGTAGCGTCTCATTAAATTCATACAAAAAAAGTAACTTAAAAGAATGTCCTTCCACACACCATCCATTATTTTTAATGAAAACTCTTTCTAATCACCTGCATGACTACAGTAACTTCTTAAGCATAAAAAGATGAGTTACAATGTTATGCATTGTGCATTATTTTTATGAAAACTTTGAAAATGCCTTAAAGATTGTATCATTATTTATTATAACTCATATGCCGGTACATAACTATAGACACAGAGTTTATAAATCTTTGAAAACGATGCAACAATATGACTATAAGTTATACAGAAAAGTTATTAAAAGTTATGCCCCTTGAAATAACCTTTACAGAGTTAAGTCCCCTTGCTGTATAGAAATTATAATGAAAAATGGAAAATTAAATAATATTCAGTAAGCAGCCGATTTCACACTAAAAAAATATCACAGTTTGCTGCACTGGAATGAAAGGAAGGCGTGTAGAAAATTTCATCTCAATCAGATGGGCCGTTCGCGAACGCATAAAGGACATACGGACATACAGCCGGAGATTGCCTTTTATATATAAGACTAGCTGACCCGGCCCGGCTTCGCCCAGTCCTTAGTGGGGAGCATCTCATTTAATTCATATAAGTAGTCATATAAGTTCCCGTTCCCGTTACCGACTATCTGTCTGTCTGTCTGTCTGTCTGTCTGTCTGTCTGTCTGTCTGTCTGTCTGTCTGTCTGTCTGACCCGGCATCGCCCAGCTCCTGGTGTGGAGCATTCTCATTTAATTCATATAAGTAGTCATATAAGCTCACGTTCCCGTTCCCGACTATCTATCTGTCTGTCTGTCTGTCTATCTGTCTGTCTGTCTGTCTGATCCGGCCCGGCTTCGCCCAGCCCTGATGGGGAGCATCTCATTTAATTCATATAAGTAGTCATATAAGTTCCCGTTCCCGACTGTCTGTCTGTCTGTCTGTCTGTCTGTCTGTCTATCTGTCTGTCTGTCTGTCTGTCTGTCTGTCTGTCTGTCTGCCTGTCTGTCTAATCATTTATTGGTTGCAGTTAGAACAACCTTAGATAACGAAGACCAACTTACAAAATGCATTAGAAAGAGCACTTGAAAGATCTTTACATCTTCCCCAACAATTAACTTGGGTAAATGGAGCAGCGGCAGCAGCAGCAGAAGAAGAAGAAAAAGGAGGAGTAGGAGCTGGGAGGAGGAAGAGGGAGGTGGAGGAGGGAGGAGGAGGGAGGAGTAGGAGGAAGGACGAGATAGGCGGAGAGAGGAGGAGGAGGGAAGAGGAGGGAGGAGGAAGGAGGAGGAGTAGTAGGGAGGAGGAGGGATTAGGAGGAGGAGAGAGGAGAGAGGAGGGGGGAGGAGGGAGGAAGAAGAGGGAGGAGGAAGGAGAAGGAGGAGGGAGAAGGAGGGAGGAGAAGAACGCAGGAGGTGGAGGGAGGAGGAGGGAGATGGAGGAGGAGGGAGGAGGAGGGAGGAGGAGGGAGATGGAGGAGGAGGAGGGGAGGAGGAGGGAGAAGGAGGAGAGAGGAGGAGGGAGGAGGCGGAGGGAGAAGGAGGAGGAGAAGGAGGAGGGAGGAGAAGGAGGGGAGGAGGAAGGAGGAGGGAGGAGGAGGAGGGAGGAGGAGAGAGGATGAGGAGGGAGGAGGAGAAGGGAGGAGGAGAAGGGATGAGGAGGAGGGAGGGAGGAGATGGAGGAAGAGGGAGGAGGAGTGGGAGCAGGAGGGAGGAGAAGGAGGGAGGAAGAGGGAGGAGAAGGAGGAGGAGGGAGGAAGAGGGAGAAGGAGGAGGAGGGAGGAGGGGGATGACGTAGGAGGAGGAGGGAGGAGGAGGGAGGAGGAGTATGGAGTAGGAGGAGAGAGGAGGAGAAGGGAGGAGGAAGGAAGAGGAGTGATTAGGAGGAGGGAGGAGGGCGAGGAGGCAGGAGGAGGAAGAGGGAGGAAGAGGAAAGAGGAGGAGGAAGGAGGAGGAAGAGGGAGGAGGAGGAGAAAGAGGGAAGAGGAGGATGGAGGAGGGAGAGGGAGGAGGGGGAGGGGAAGAGGAAGAGGGGAGGAGGGGAGAGGAGGAGGAGGAGGAATATAACGCATATGCCTGTAGATTTAATAATGGCTGAAGTTGTTCCATGTCTTCTTAGAGTTGGCGACAGTGTAAAGAAATATAAAATCTTCAAACTTCATAGAGATAAGGTAACTATTATTTATTTATTCTTTAAGCATAAAAAGATGAGTTACAATGTTATGCATTATGCATTATTTTTATGAAAACTTTGAAAATGCCTTAAAGATTGTATCACTATTTATTATAACTCATATGCCGGTATATAAACTATAGACAAAGAGTTTATAAATCTTTGAAAACGATGCCACAACATGACTATAAGTTATACAGAAAAGTTATGCCCCTTGAAATAACTTTTACAGAGTTAAGTCCCCTCGCTGTATATAAATTACAATGAAAAATGGAAAATTAAATAATATTGGGTAAGCAGCAGATTTCACACTAAAAAAATATCACAGTGGGCTGCGCTGGACTGAAAGGAAGACGTGTAGAAAATTTCATCTCAATCGGATGGGCCGTTCGCGAACGCATGAAGGACATACGGACATACAGACAGACGGAGATCGACTTTTATATATAAGACTAGCTGACCCGGCCCGGCTTCGCCCAGTCCTTGGTGGGGAGCATCTCATTTAATTCATATAAGTAGTCATATAAGTTCCTGTTACCGACTGTCTGTCTGTCTGTCTGTCTGTCTGTCTGTCTGTCTGATCCGGCACTGCTTCGCCCAGCCCCTGATGGGGAGCATCTCATTTAATTCATATAAGTAGTCATATAAGTTCCCGTTCCCGACTGTCTGTCTGTCTGTCTGTCTGTCTGTCTGTCTGTCTGTCTGTCTGTCTGTCTAATCATTTATTGGTTGCAGTTAGAACAACCTTAGATAAACGAAGACCAACTTACAAAAAGCATTAGAAAGAGCACTTGAAAGATCTTTACATCTTCCCCAACAATTAACTTGGGTAAATGGAGCAGCGGCAGCAGCAGCAGAAGAAGAAGAAAAAGGAGGAGTAGGAGCTGGGAGGAGGAAGAGGGAGGTGGAGGAGGGAGGAGTAGGAGGGAGGAAGAGATAGGCGGAGAGAGGAGGAGGGAAGAGGAGGGAGGAGGAGTAGTAGGGAGAAGGAGGGATTAGGAGGAGGAGGAGGAGGGAGGAGGAGGAAGGAGGAGGAGGCGACAGGAGGAGGATGGAGGGGAGGGAGGAGAGGAAGAGGGAGGAGGGAGGAGGAGGAGGGAGGAGAAGAACGCAGGAGGAGGAGGGGGAGGAGGAGGGGGAGGAGGAGGGAGATGGAGGAGGAGGTGGGAGGAGGAGAGAGGAGGAGGCGGAGGGAGAAGGAGGAGGGAGGAGGAAGAGGGAGAAGGAAGAGGGAGAAGGAGGAGGAGGAGGGAGGAGGAGGAGGGAGGAGGAGGGATGTGGAGGGAGGAGGAGGGAGGAGGAGGAAGGAGGTAGAGGAGGAGGAGAGAGGATGAGGAGGGAGGAGAAGAAGGGAGGAGGAGGGATGAGGAAGAGGGGAGGAGGGAGGGAGGAGAAGGAGGAGGAGGGAGGAGAGGAGGAGGGAGGAGGAGGGGGAGGACGTAGGAGGAGGGAGGAGGAGAAGGGAGGAGGAAGGAAGAGGAGTGATTAGGAGGAGGCAGGAGGAGGAAGAGGGAGGAGGAGGAAGGAGGAGGAAAGAGGAGGAAGAGGGAGGAGGAGGAGAAAGAGGGAAGAGGAGGATGGAGGAGGGAGAGGGGAGGGGAAGAGGAAGAGGGTAGGAGGTGGAGGAGGGGAGAGGAGGAGGAGGAGGAATATAACGCATATGCCTGTAGATGTAATAATGGCTGAAGTTGTTCCATGTCTTCTTAGAGTTGGCGACAGTGTAAAGAAATATAAAATCTTCAAACTTGATAGAGATAAGGTAACTATTATTTATTTATTCTTTAAGCATAAAAAGATGAGTTACAATGTTATGCATTATGCATTATTCTTATGAAAACTT
>OY992878.1:105658768-105756924 GCA_963921405.1 Cepaea hortensis | reverse complement strand
GAGGAGGAAGAGGGAGGAGAGGGAGGGGGTAGGAGGAGGAGGGGAGAGGAGAAGGAGGGATGTGGAGGAAGGAGGAGGAGGGAGGAGGAGGGATTAGGTAGATGGAGGAGGAGGGAGGGAAGAGGAGAGAGGAGGAGGAGGAAGAGGGAGGAGGAGGATGGAGGAGGAAGGGGGAGGAGGAGGATGGAGGAAGGAGAGGGAGGAGGGGGAGGGGAAGCGGAAGGGGGTAGGAATTGGAGGAGGGGGAGGAGGAGGGAGGAGGAGAAGGGGGGAGGAGGGAGGAGGGGAAGGAGGGAGGAAGAGGGGAGAGGAGGAGGAGGGAGGAGGAGGAAGGAGGGAGGAGGGAGAGGGAGGAGGAGGGAGAATGAGGAGGGGAGGAAGGAAAGGGAGGTGGAAGAGGAGGAGGAGGGAGGAGGAGGAGGAGGGTGGAGGAAGGAGGTAGAGGGAGGAGGAGGAGGAAGGAAAGGGAGGAGGAAGAGGAGGACTGTAGATAACTCCCTTACACATAAAAATATGAATTGTTATTGATATTGCCGTGGCATGGAGGCATATATATCAGCAGCAGAGTTGATCCAGAAAACCAAAGACTGAGATCTATGGAGAACCATGAACGCCTACGCCAGCCGGCATGGCACTTGATGATGATGATGATTGCCGTGTGACGATTCTGTGTAGTCACGTCATTTTCTTCGCTTTTCCTAGCGTTTTGGTTCGGGGATTCTTTCATCATCATCATCATATATTTACGTACGTATTTAGGGAGGGGGAGGAGGGAGGAGGAGGAAGAAGACAAAAAAATATGACAGTTGGCAGCGCTGAAATGAGAGGAAGACGTGTAGAAAATTTCATCTCAATCGGATGGACCGTTCGCGAACGCATAAAGGACATACAGACATACACACCCACACACATCCTAATTTATATATAAGATTAGTGAATACAAACTTCGGTGCAGTTATATTGTATAATTAACAGCCAGATAATTCAGTGCTATTGTATATTATAATAGTGGCAAGATCATTCAGTGCTGCTGCGTTGTGTTATAATTAGTATTTAGATCATTCATATCAATATTTGGTAACTAGATAATTCAATGCAGTGCTGCTTTATGTTATAATTAGAGACTACTTAATACCACGTTATGTGATGTTTTGGGTGGCGGGGTAGCGGTATCCCCTTTCAAAGGAGAGATAAGGTGCCTCCTTCCCTCCGCTAGCCTATGGGACACCCTTGGGCAAGGTGGAGTACCCGTTTAGCCCCCCGATCAGAGTTACGTGAAGCCATGGGGGAAGGTGGTGGATGAAGTTGAAGAGCAGCCAACAGATAGTTGTAGGTTATGGTCTCCAGCTTCACTACCGTAGGCAGAGGATCTCTTTTTTTGGGGAGACAATGGCTACGGTCATCGACCAGTATGGTCACTGCTAGGAAGGAAAGCAATGGCAAACTACCTTCTTTACATATGTCAAGAATATCATGTACAGCAGTCTTATCTATAATCTAAGAAACGGCGTAAATGGGTGCTCCACAGAAGCAGCCTCGCCCGGTAGGGGGTAATCATGTGCACCAGGAGATTCCAGACCGTCAGCAGACGACTGAGTGCAAAAGAGTATCAACATAGAAAGTAGAAACTTGGAATGTAAGAAGTATGAGTGGGGATGGAAAATTTGATAACATTAAGAATATTAACCTGTTAAGTATATGTGAGACCAGATGGACAGGAATGGGCATTATAACATCTGAGGAATATAGAATAATCTATTCTGGTGGAGAGAAACAACAGCGAGGAGTAGCAATTATAATGGATTGATTGATTGATTGATTGATTGATTGATTGATTGATTGATTTAGGAACCGACATCACAGCATTCGGGGCATTCCCATAAGCGCTCCGTCCCCATCCTCAGCAGCCAGCGAAGAGTTCCAACACTAATGGTAGCAGTAGCAATCTGATTATATGTCCGTCTCGCCTTTCCTCTGAGTGTCGATCGTCGGCCAGATCCCCTCGTCACCCCTCGCTGTCGCATTCTTGCCAGACCATGGTGATCCATTTGCTCCTCCGAGGTGTACACATGCTCGGAGAGAAATCAAAGGATATTGAATTGTATCCTACAGATCATACAGAGTGTTACTGGTGAAGTTGAGTGGAAGACCTTTTGATGTCAACGTCATACATGTTTATGCACCAACAGCAGACAGTAGTGATGACAGCATTGATGAATTTTATAATGATTTAGAGAAAGCCTTCAAGAAATTCAAGAATTCTGAAGTAAATATCATTATGGGTGACTTGAATGCCAAAGTTGGAAATCAACAGGACGGATACATAGTAGGCAAGTATGGACTATGGCAGGGGTCACCAAACTTTTTTCACGGCAGGCCGGATAACAGACAAAATGACGAGCGCGGGCCGGATAGTCATTCTATACAATACTTGCGCCGGGATCCGTGGCGAAGGTTTTACGAACGCGGTTCGTAATCCCGTATACACAGCAGGGGTAATCATCCAACACAGTACCAGTGATCTTCCATCTCAGCATGGGTAAGCATCCAACACAGTAACTGTAGCCTGATACACAACACTAGCAATTATCAGACAACAAGATGGAACAAAGGTCAATCATTCAGTAGCATGTACTTTGCAGAACCTCGCTCCCATATCAACCTTCCGGAAAACCTCTCGATCATAAGCAAGATGCCCCGTTTCAGATACACCCATCTGGAGATTATGCGCCACATCCTGCACCCATCTTCTCTTTAGCCTTCCTCTTCCTCTCTTCCCAAGCATATACCCCTCTATTATTGTTCTCTCCAAACTTTCGTGATGTTTCAAGTGACCACAATATTTTAATTTTCTTTGTTTTATCGTCTTTAATGGCCAACCGTCTTCAATATTCAGCTTTTGAAGTATGAATGCATTTGTTCTTTTCTTTATCCAAGAAATTCTTAGAACTTGTCTATAACATTTATATTCAAAGGCATTTGTGCGTTGTTCAGCTTGCTTAGTAAGTGTCCAGGTCTCACTGTCGTATGTTGCAATGGGACAGATGCATGCTCTTAAAAATCTAATTTTTTTAGTTCTATCTGTCCCATTCCACAAACTAAAACCCCTATCACAATATATGCTACTCCATATTCTTTTAGAGCCGCGGCAGGCGGCTTCATTTGTAATAGAATATATCTCATTATAAAGTTTGTAAAATATATAAATAGGGCTGGCCTAAATAAACAGCCTAGAGTAGCTAGGAAGTCTCCGCACGTGTGAAGTTCCCATATTATTCTAAATATATTTACATTTAAATTGTATCACAACGTCTCGTGTTTCATACGTTATATCAAGCAAGTTTGAGCACCATCGGCGGGCCGGATGAAATGACGACGCGGGCCGGATCCGGCCCGCGGGTCGTAGTTTTGTGACCCCCTGGACTAGGAGAACATAATGAAAGCGGTTTGCAGACGTGTGCAGTGGGCAAAAGAGCATGATTTGATTATTGGAAACACCTGGTATCAACAGCACTCAAGGAGATTATGGACATGGAGGATTCCTGATCATAAGATCAGAAAGCATATTGATTACATTCTCATCAACAGAAGATTTCGAAATGCCTTAAAAATCGCAAAAACTACACCAAGCGCAGACTGCTACAGCGACCATAGATTAATCTTAAGCAATTTACATATAACATTAAAGAAAGTCAAATATTCACCAAGAAACACAAAATTTGATCTACAGGCACTGAAAAGTGAGGAAATAAAAAAAAAATTAATTAAACGTAGAGGTAAAGAACAGATTCGATGCATTGTCCGATATGGAAATATTATTTCAAGACAACAGTGACAAATGGGAAATATTAAAGAAATCAATCAACCAAGCTGCAGAAACAACCAACCCAAAAATAAAGATAATAGGCCGCAAGAAATTAATGACAGAAGACATCTTAAAACTCATGGAAGTAAGAAGAAATAACAAAAATAACAAGGAAAAATATGAAGAGATTCACAGGAAAATTAGGAAGCTATGCAAAGAGGCACAAAGAAATATGGCTTGAGGAAAATTGCAAGGAAATTTAAAACCAACATAACATCCGGAATACCAAATTAATGCACTAAAGAATTAATGATATCACTAACAAAAGAACTCACACATCAACGGGTTGTCTAAAAACGAAAGATGGCAAAATCATAATAGAAACAGATCAGATTTCACATGCGTGGTCAGATTATGTGAAAGACCTTCATGATGATACAAGAGAAGAACAATATGATCATCGGAATAATAATGAAGAACCATCAATTTTGAAGGTGGAAGTTCAGAATGCTCTTTACCATATGAAAACTGGAAGACCCCGGGTACAGATAATATCACAATAGAAATGATCAATGCCTTAGAAGAATATGGAATAGACCAAGTCACCAGACTGCTGAAGGCAATATACGATACTGGAGATATACCTCCTGAATTATGTAATTCTATATTTATTGCAATCCCGAAGAAATCAGGAGCATTGGAGTGCGATCAACATCGAACAATTAGTATACTGAGCCACATCACGAAGATTCTGCTGAGAATTATCATGCAAAGAGTTAGGAAGAAAATATAACCAGAAATAGGAGAAGGACAATGTGGGTTTATAGAAGGCAAGGGCACAGTAAATGCTGTGTATATACTGATAACAGTAATTGAACATTCTGTAGAAATAAATAAATATCTACAGCTTTGCTTTATTGACTACACAAAGGCTTTCGATAAAGTGAGACATGTTGCCATGATAAGGATGCTTGAAGATCTACAAATTGATGGAAAAGACCTTAGAGTTGTAAAAAACCATATATTGGAAACAACAAGCTGCTATCAGAATTGATAACGATGTAGGTCAATATCAGCCTGTTAAAAGAGGTGTGAGACAGGGATGTGTAATGTCTCCAGATCTTTTTTCCCTGTGCAGTGAAAATATTTTCAAAAATATAGAAGATATTGAAGGAATCAACATTGGGGGACGATACATCAATAACATTAGATATGCAGATGATAAAGTCTTGATTGCAGACAATGAACACGACCTGCAAAATTTAGTAGATGCGGTTGTTGCACACAGTGAACAACTAGGGTTAGAACTGAATATTAAGAAGACACAGATTATGGTCTTCACTGGGAAGAAGGAAATACCACAATGTGATATTCGAGTAAATGGGCATATTCTTAAGCAAGTGGGTCGGTACAGTTATCTTGGAACAGTCATCTGATTGGAGATGCCTTGAAGAGATTAGAACAAGAATTGCCATTGCGAAAGTAGCCTTTTGCAAGATGAGATGACAAGACATGACCGCCCACGCTTCTCAGTATGGCACATGATGGATGGATATGTGATGTTATATTTTGCAGCTATATAATTAAATGCCTGGTTATGTTATAATTAATAAATGTATAATTTAATATTGTGTTTATACATATAACTGAATTATTCTAGACTGCTGTATTTATAAATAGAATTAATAATTCCATTCTAGTTTTTAGGAGACGTTTAGTTTGTGTAGGTTAGTTTGTGTAAAGGAGACGAAGCCTTGTTACAAACCGTTGGGAACAAAGTCTTAAGGCGCATCTTTGGGCCCATTAGGGATACATAAAGTGGAGAGTGGAAAAGAAGAAGTAACAAAGACATTTATGATATGTTTAAGTCCCCGCTAATCTCTGGTATCATGCAGGCTAATAGATTACAATGGCTGGGGCATATAGAAATAATAGAAGACAATAGGGAAACAAAATTCGCTTACACTCAGGAAATAAATGACCGTAGACCCCGAGGTAGACCAAGAAGACGGTGGAGAGATAATATACATACAGACCTACAAGCACTTGGAATCAACGACTGACAAGAGAAGGTCAACCAGAGAGACGAATGGAGACGGATTGTATCTGCAGCAAAGAACCTCAATGGCTCGGAACGCTAAAGAAGAAGAAGAAGAAGAAGAAGAAGAAGAAGAAGAAGAAGAAGAAGAAGAAGAAGAAGAAGAAGAAGAAGAAGAAGAAGAAGAAGAAGAAGAATTCTAGCTTGTTAATAAGTATAAGACATTGATTCCACGATGTTTCTTGTTATATGTGAAATTGTGAATCATTCTATGAGGTTTCAAGTTATACGTGTTGACTTAATTGTATTTGTGTTGAACCAACAATTCGCGTGTACTTGTGTACTCGCTGATTTTTTGTGGTAAATTAAACACGTGCACATGCATTTTACCGATGTCGTTGATTTCTTGGCAAGATTACTCTCAGTAGTTTGCCATTGCTTTCTGAGCGGCCGGCTTACTTATCCCGTAAGTGAGAATGGTAGATGTGGTTATTTCAAAACGAATGATGACGACTGCGACGGCAAAGACGACGACGCCGAAGAACAAGAAGAACAAGAACAAGACAATGGAGTCATATAATAACAGCTGACATATTGACACATGTCCTTGTGAAGGTAGCAAAGAAACTGTCCTGCAAGACAATCTGCTCCACGAGTGAATGACAGCTGACATCATCACCAATCCAAGTGACAGGACACTGTATTGATGGGGGTATGCACAACACTGCTAGCAATATCAGGCATACAGCAACAAGCGAAGAGAAATGAGAAGAAAATTATTGATGATGATGTTGATGGTGATGATTCTGATGACAATGACGATAACCACTATAACTATGATGATGATGATACATATTGTGATGATGCCCGCTTTGAAGTTACCGGGTGTCATATATTTTTGAAGGGAGTGGGAGATCACTGTAGTGCATGCCCCATCTCTAACAAAAGAAGTAGAGCCCCATCCTCTTCTATCTTCAATAACCCCAGAATATGAACCTTGAGTTATCTGCAGGCCTCGTTCTATTAAGTATGTCTAGGAGATATAGATTATGGCCCTGGTGAGAATAATGATTACTAACTGGGATTCTGCCCCTTCTCCAAGGATTCTGTAGCTCTGGAGCCCCCTTATTGGTTATCAAATCTGAGGAAAGTCTGGAGAATTTTCTCAGCCTGATTTAGATGAAGAAAACATGGATATTGAGCAGTTGATAGATCTAGAGTCTTCTCTCCCCCATTGTATTAAGTCATTATGAGTTAATTTATTTTTAAACAATCAAACACATAATCAATCACATTAGATTCTGACAACATGATGTACAAAGAAGTTGTTGACTCACAGATAGGTTTGAGCTGATAAATTAACAGAAAGTCAATTCATGTTAATCATTTATTGACTGGGCCTGAGCCTTCTGGCCAGTACATACATCTCTATTGTGATTTACACAAGATAATAGAAAAGTTGCACATTGGACCATTTACACACAGACCATCAATAAACAAGCATCAATGCATGAGATGTCAACAAGTGTGAAACATAGTAAACATTTTGATGTTGTACATATTAAGTGTGATGGTGATGAATCCACTATTAACTATCAGTTTCCTGAAATTGGGTGTGGTGTGTACCAATGAGAAAAGTAACCTGGTGACTGGAAGATTAGGTAAGCCAGGGTCCATTGACTGATGGATCCACTTCAGGTCTGCCCGTATAGCTCCACTGAAGGCCTTCCCATACTCTGCTCATGGCCAAGTCATCCTCCATCTCACTTATGGTTCATCTCTTTCTCTCGGCTTCCCTCTTTCAGGTCTGATTTAGGTGGTTAGTTTGCTGATGTGTTGGGTGGTTGTTGGTATGTAGCCACCAAGATCACTGATGAATATTCACATAAATATATACAATCCTACCAATACAATATTCTAGAAGTAGGTCGGAAGAAATCTAAATTCCTGAAGTAGGAACTAGTTCCCCTCCCCTCCTTTTCTCTCTAAGCTAGTGTTGGGTTAATTTGGGGTGGTCAGAGTTTATCACACGGTGTACGCCTTGTATCAACTTGTTCCTGCTGTATGTAAGGTCTCATTTGACCTGGGGTCAGTGAACGTGTACAGTAAGACATTGACAAGAGTGAGAATATGTCAAGATGCATGTAAATAAATGACATACATTTATAACATTTCTTCCACTAAATGGTGTTTATAATATGTATAAATAATTCTCTGTGTTTTCCCAATTAACTAACTTCTTCTTCTTCTTGTGTCTAATAACTCTCTCCCATTATCTGTTGTTGTGATGTTGAGTGTTGGGTTGTGTGGTGATGAGTGGTGTTGAGTGGTGTTGTGTTTTAAGTTATGTTGAGTAATGAGTTAAGTTCACTTCGTGTGATGGAGTTCCCCGAAGCACAACTTTCTCAGGTAATGCAGTTCATAAGTGCTCTTATCTAATTAAAATTTGACATAAATATAAATATTTATTCCGTCAAACCCTATTGATTCAATAGATGAAGGAGAAAGGAAAGATTGATTTCTCTTTCAGCTTTCTAGATTGTAAATAGGCATAGATAAGTCTGTTTTAGAACAAGGCACTTATTCTAGTACACGAACTGTCATTTCAGCTGTAGGTGTTGATAGCATCTTTTATCAGTGTTTCTGGTGAAATGCACAAGATTGCTTTAGAATCATCACTCCTCACAGTTGTTTAGAATAGAATGTAGTAGTATAATGCACTTCTTAAAGTTAATAATTATCTCTAAGAATATCAGAGATTGCAATCGAAGAGAGTATTGGAGAGTCATTTTACCCGGGAACGGCTCTGCGTCGTTAGAATCTACAGTCGAGCATTTTTATATTTCAGAGGTTTTAATTAATAATAATACATTTCAATTGACATCACAAACACGGTTTACCATTACTTGATACTTGATACATCGGGTTCTTAGTCTAATCTCGGGACTAACAAGCTCACTCGAAATTCAGACATTCTGCCTCCTCTATTTGAAAATTTGGTCACACAATTTCTGATGTCTGTTCGCCAGGCATGTTTTTGCAAGAGTGCGCTGCTTATCATAATCTATACCGGCGTTGGCGCGAAAGCTGTGTCACGTGTCTCTCCCAACCAATGGGGTTCCGAGCTTGGTCTGATGAAATCTTTCTAAGAATCCACGTCATTTGTCACTTGTTCAGTTCCAGTTTCGATGTTAAGTTTTAAGTCCTAGTCTCCGTTTGCGGTTGTGAAGTCAATTTCTTTTAACGTTGTTTCCTCTTTTTGCGGCAGGTGTTGGTAAATGAATAATGGTGGTTAGCGTTATGCCACACCGGGCATGTTACTGTAAAGCTGAGTGCCAGTTAAAAATAATAGCTAGGTTGCAACCTTATACTACATCTCATGTTGCAACCTTATACTACATCTCATGTTGCAACCTCATACTACATCTCATGTTGCAACCTCATACTACATCTCATGGTAGCAGAGAATGGAGTTAGAAACAAACATGAAAGAAAGACACATGCATGCATATACGTAGAACAGTAAAAACAGAAAGATGAGGAAATATAAGAAATAAGATTACGGAAACAACTAAATAAAGACAGACAATACAGTGAAAGAATGAAGCAAACAAAATCAATATGTACTTAGAGAGAGAGAGAGCGAGAGAGAGAGAGAGAGAGAAAGCGAGAGAGAGAGAGTGAGAGAGAGAGTGAGAGAGAGAGTGAGAGAGAGAGAGAAAGCGAGAGAGAGAGAGAGTGAGAGAGAGAGAGTGAGAGAGAGAGTGAGAGAGAGAGAGAAAGCGAGAGTGAGAGAGAGAGAGTGAGAGAGAGAGAGTGAGAGAGAGAGAGAGCGAGAGTGAGAGAGAGAGAGAGAGAGAGAGAGAGAGAGAGAGAGAGAGAGAGAGAAACTGCATTTCTGCGACAGTATTACCATGCACGTCCTACCTATGGCGCAGTGTCAAGTATTGACAATATTTCACAACGTTTGTATTATTGTCGACATGCGAGGTCTCTGGGATGGAACCGTTGTAGACTTGACATGTGAACCATAACCTCCTTGCGTGTGGTGCCCCACAGACTAGATATGTGAAATATAACATGGGGCTGGAGACCCACAGACTGAACATGTGAACCGTAACCTACGTGCGGCTGGTGGCCCATAGACTAAACATGTGAACCATAATCTACGTGCGGCTGGTGACCCACAGACTGGACATGTGAACCGTAGCCTCCTTGCGGCTGGAGCGCTACAGATGTGCATGCAAATAATTAGTCATCCATTATATCAGTAAATTAAGGAAAGGACCATGTTCCACGGTTTCAGGCGTTTTGGGCATCCATCCATCCATCCATCATCCAGCATGTGCCATGCCGATAAGCGTAGACGGTCATGTGTTGCCATCTCACTCGATCACCAGAGTCGTGGATAAACTTCGTGTTCCTGGCTCGACCATGCCACGTAGCCAAGCCATCCGGGTATTTACTTCTCGGTCTTCCCCTTGATTTCTTCCTTCGATCTTGCCAGTTGTCACCAAGTTCTCCACGTCATTTCTTCTCATAACGTCCCCCCCCCCCCCCCCCCGCCAAAAAAAAAAGTCACACTGCACCCCCGTGGACCCCTCATCGATTAGGATTTCATCTTAATTAGGGTAAAAACACAAAAGACATCAACATCTTCTCTATGAATGTATTACCACAGGCTGATGAATTGTTGTTTGCTAAAGGTGGATTAGTTAGGAAATTGCAAATTGTCGATGTCCTGAAATCTTCCCATGCGCTGTGTGTGAACAGCGCAGGAGGACTCAATAATTGCAGATAGCCACCTGGCGAGTGTGTCAAGTTCAAGTCAACACATACTGACTGCCGCATGACAGGTCTGGTCTCCCCCCCCCCCTCCCCCGTCTTCTCTTCTTCTCCGAGAACTCAGAAGGTCGTTAGAGCTCTCCCGTACCAGATTGTGCTAGTCTCATCTCATCTCATCATGTTCCTCTTATACCTTGCGGTGTGGAGGTGAAGTATAAACAGTGGGAGAGTGCCCACTTATGGGCTTCATGTATCGATATTCCCATGGACTCTGTTATTCCCTGCGTCGATCGTGTACGTGGTCGGCCTCTTCCTCTGCTTCCCTCTGGTCTGTGCTAGTTTGTAAAAAAAAAAAAAAAAAAAAGAACATGTTAAATGACATATTGGGTATATGGTTCTAGCCTGAGATTACTCACAAGGCTAGACATATGATCCACTACTCTAAGATCACTGATAGGATTAGACATATGATCCACTACTGTAAGATTACTGACAAGACTAGACATATGATCCACTACTCTAAGATCACTGACACGATTAGGCATATGATCCACTAATCTATCACTGAAATGGCTAGACATCGGATTCACTACATTATCACTGATACTAGATATATGATCATTGAAGCTAGCTGGTTTGTCTAAAGAAGAAGAATAAAAATTGTCTCTCTGTGTATCCGATTTCACAAGCTTCTACTTCAATACATACATACATACATACATACATACATACATACATACATACACACACACACACACACACACACATACACACACACACACACAGACACACAGACACACAGACACACAGACACACAGACACACAGACACACAGACACACAGACACACAGACACACAGACACACAGACACACAGACACACAGACACACAGACACACAGACACACAGACACACAGACACACAGACACACAGACATACAGACACACAGACACACAGACACACAGACACACAGACACACAGACATACAGACATACAGACATACAGACATACAGACATACAGACATACAGACATACAGACATACAGACATACAGACATACAGACATACAGACATACAGACATACAGACATACAGACATACAGACATACAGACATACAGACATACAGACATACAGACATACATACATACATACATACATACATACATACATACATACATACATACATACATACATACATACATACATACATACATACATACATACATACATACATACATACATACATACATACATACATACATACATACATACATACATACATACATACATACATACATACATACATACATACATACATACATACATACATACATACATACATACATACATACATACATACATACATACATACATACATACATACATACATACATACATACATACATACATACATACATACATACATACATACATACATACATACATACATACATACATACATACATACATACATACATACATACATACATACATACATACATACATACATACATACATACATACATACATACATACATACATACATACATACATACATACATACATACATACATACATACATACATACATACATACATACATACATACATACATACATACATACATACATACATACATACATACATACATACATACATACATACATACATACATACATACATACATACATACATACATACATACATACATACATACATACATACATACATACAGACAGACAGACAGACAGACAGACAGACAGACAGACAGACAGACAGACAGACAGACAGACAGACAGACAGACAGACAGACAGACAGACAGACAGACAGACAGACAGACAGACAGACAGACAGACAGACAGACAGACAGACAGACAGACAGACAGACAGACAGACAGACAGACAGACAGACAGACAGACAGACAGACAGACAGACAGACAGACAGACAGACAGACAGACAGACAGACAGACAGACAGACAGACAGACAGACAGACAGACAGACAGACAGACAGACAGACAGACAGACAGACAGACAGACAGACAGACAGACAGACAGACAGACAGACAGACAGACAGACAGACAGACAGACAGACAGACAGACAGACAGACAGACAGACAGACAGACAGACAGACAGACAGACAGACAGACAGACAGACAGACAGACAGACAGACAGACAGACAGACAGACAGACAGACAGACAGACAGACAGACAGACAGACAGACAGACAGACAGACAGACAGACAGACAGACAGACAGACAGACAGACAGACAGACAGACAGACAGACAGACAGACAGACAGACAGACAGACAGACAGACAGACAGACAGACAGACAGACAGACAGACAGACAGACAGACAGACAGACAGACAGACAGACAGACAGACAGACAGACAGACAGACAGACAGACAGACAGACAGACAGACAGACAGACAGACAGACAGACAGACAGACAGACAGACAGACAGACAGACAGACAGACAGACAGACAGACAGACAGACAGACATACATACATACATACATACATATACACACACACACATACACATTGGCACCTTGCCGTCTTGACAGATGATAGTTTGTGCTTTAAAAAGGCATAATAACTTTTAACTATGGCGGTAGCGAGTGTGACTGATAAGGCCAATTTGCGCTGTAAATGTCCGTTCACAGTGGGTGCATGTGAACACGTGGTCATTTCCACCATCATGCACCATCTTACGTCTCAAACGCTTGGTGTGTGACTTTTCTGCAATAATTTTCTCCTTTGACTTTATTCCATTTCTGATATTTGCCCTCCATGCAACACGTTCAGCGGCGACTTGCTCCCAATGTGCATTATCAATGCCTGTATCAATCATGTCCCGCTTACACACATCTTTGTATCGTAGTAGAGGCCGACCCTGAGATCTCTTACCCATCTGTAATTCACCAAAAAAGATATCCTTTGGTATTCTACCATCATCCATCCGCCTAAGATGTCCTATCCATCTAAGTCTACGAAGACTGAGCATGGAATAAACTGTCACACAACCTGATCTTTCCAATACTTCAGTATTTGTGATTTTGTCTTGCCACTTAATACCAAGAATTCTTCGCAGACACCGCATATGAAAGCTGTTTAAATTGTTCTCTTGGTGTGAGTAAGTTGTCCAGGTTTCACTGCCATAGAGAAGAGTACTAAGGACACAGGCTTGATAGACAAGGACTTTTGTTTTGGCAGTAAGCTTCCTGTTCTCCCAGACTCTTTTTCTTAACCTGTTCATTGTTGTTGCTGCCTTACCAATCCGGATGTTGATTTCCTGATCTAGGGATAATTTGCTATTTACCACCGATCCTAGATATGTAAAATGGTCTACTATCTATAGTTCGGCGTCGTCAATAAAGATTGATGGTACCCCATGTGCACCTTGTGACATAATCTGTGTCTTCTTTTTGCTAATTGTTAAACCAAATTCAGAACAAGCATTGGAGAATGCAGATAGTAGACATTGCAATTCTTCCTCAGAGTGGGTCGTAACTGCAGCATCATCTGCAAAAAGCAACTCTCTGATCAGTACCCTCCTAATTTTGGTCTTAGCCTTCAATCTCTGAGCATTGTAGAGGCCGCCATCTGAGCGTGAGTGAATGTATATACCACCATCCTGATCACGAAATGCATATTTCAGTAGAAGTGAAAAGTATATTCCAAAGAGGGTGGGATCTAGTACACAACCTTGCTTAACTCCACTCTTGATTTCAAATTCTTCAGAAGTTGCACCATCAAACTTGATTATACCCTTCATGTCTGTGTGGAACGATTCCACAATGGACAGAAGAGTTGGTGGGCAGCCAATCTTCTTTAGTGCCTTGAACAGACCCTCACGACTGACCAAATCAAATGCCTTTGTGAGGTCGATGAAGGCAATAAACAGTGGTTGATTCTGTTCACGGCATTTTTCTTGCATTTGTCGCAATGAGAATATCATATCAGTGGTAGACCGGTTCTGTCGAAAGCCGCACTGTGATTCGGGGTAGACTTGATCTCCTAGGACTTGAAGTCTGCGCAGAACAATTCTGGCAAATACTTTTCCAACAATACACAGAAGTGAGATACCCCTATAGTTGTTGCAGTCGCTCCGATCGCCCTTGTTCTTGTACAGTGTTATGATGCTTGAATCTTTGAAATCCTGTGGGACTTGTCCTTCACGCCAGCATAGCTCTATTAGCTGGTGGATCTGTATAGTGAGTGTGTCTTGCCCACTCCTGATAACCTCTATTGGAATCCCATCCTTACCTGGAGCCTTGCCAGATGCAATTTCATTTATAGCACACTTAACTTCTGTTATGGTGGGAAGTGTGTCCAGGTGGTCAAGAGTTGGTAGAGCCTCTATGGCGTTGAGGGCATTATCCGCTAGTTTGGTCTCACTTGAGTAAAGCTCCAAATAGTGCTCTACCCATCTGCCCATCTACTGTTTCTTATCAGTGATGACTTCTCCAGTCAAGGTTTTCAATGGTGCACTTCTTTTGATCACTGGACCACAGGCTTTCTTTATTCCTTCATACATGCTTCTTATGTCTCCCTTATCACTTGCGATTTGAATGGACTCACATAACTTGATCCAATAATCATTTGCACACTGCCTGGCAGCCTTTTGCACATCCTTCCTAGCTTGCCTTAGCTCACTCAGAGTGTTACGCGTTGGTCTTTCCTTGTTTCTTAAGAGAGCTTTCTTCTTCTTATCAATCAAGGGCTGCAGAGTCTCGCTGTTGGCCGCAAACCAGTCCTGCCTCTTATGATCCACAGTGCCGTAAACCTTTACGGCAGTTTTACAAAGAGTTTCCTTAAGTTTATTCCATTTATCATTTACTGTACAATTTTCTGGTGTATCAGTGAAAGCGTCTTCAAGTTGCTGTTGAAACTGAAAGCACTTTTCAGGATCATCAGTGTTAATAATATTAATCCTGGGGCTAGATTTGTGTTTAGCTGTGTAGATTCTCTTTGGTCTCAGTCTAACCCTTGCAACAACCAAATAATGATCCGTATCACAGTCAGCACTGTGGTAACTACGAGTCAATGATATATGGTTCAGATGTTGTCTCCGTGTGATGATGAAGTCCAGCTGGTGCCAATGGCCGGATCTTGGATGTTTCCATGTGACCTTATGCATCTCTTTTATATATATACTTTTATATACATATACATACATACATACATACATACACACACACACACACACACACACACACACACACACACACAGACAGACAGACAGACAGACAGACAGACAGACCTACTTACCTACCTACCTACCTACCTACATACATACATACATACGCGCACACGCACGCGCGTTCGTGCGTGCGTGCGTGCACGCGCGCACGTACGTGCGTACGCACATGCGCGCACACACACACACACACACAAACAACTACTTGACAAACATTACATGAATATGTGTGTGTGTGTGCGCGCGTTCGTGCGTGCGTGTGTGGGGTTATGAATGCAACCCTATAATTTTATGAATAACGTTTTAAATAATTGACATCTCAATTTCCCATTTTTGTTTCAAGAAAAAATTAGCTCTGCCTATTTTAATTTTTTTTTTTTTTTTTTTTTTTAAATCACACACGTCTGTGATTTAAGGGTTAGTGAAACGCAGTTTCAAAATTCCTCAACATACCGAGTCAAGGTTGCGTAATAAGTTCAGGGGTATGTGACGCCGACTTTTAGGAACACAATGGCAAGCTACGGAACGTAAACTTGCATAGTACATCACACACAGCCAATACATGACTGGTAGATTGCAGCTTGCTGTACATGACATGCAACTAACTTGATCTATTACTAGTAGAGATCTTAGTGTACATGACATGCAACTAACTTGATCTATTACTAGTAGAGATCTTAGTGTACATGACATGCAACTAACTTGATCTATTACTAGTAGAGATCTTAGCAATAAATGATTGGTAGATTGTAGCCTGCTGTACATGACATGCAACTAACTTGATCTATTACCAGCAGAGATCTTAGCAATAAATGATTGGTAGATTGTAGCCTGCTGTACATGACATGCAACTAACTTGATCTATTACCAGCAGAGATCTTAGCAATAAATGATTGGTAGATTGTAGCCTGCTGTACATGACATGCAACTAACTTGATCTATTACCAGCAGAGATCTTAGCAATAAATGATTGGTAGATTGTAGCCTGCTGTACATGACACGCAACTAACTTGATCTATTACCAGCAGAGATCTTAGCAATAAATGATTGGTAGATTGTAGCCTGCTGTACATGACATGCAACTAACTTGATCTATTACCAGCAGAGATCTTAGCAATAAATGATTGGTAGATTGTAGCCTGCTGTACATGACATGCAACTAACTTGATCTATTACCAGCAGAGATCTTAGCAATAAATGATTGGTAGATTGTAGCCTGCTGTACATGACATGCAATTAACTTGATCTATTACCAGCAGAGATCTTAGCAATAAATGATTGGTAGATTGTAGCCTGCTGTACATGACATGCAACTAACTTGATCTATTACCAGCAGAGATCTTAGCAATAAATGATTGGTAGATTGTAGCCTGCTGGACATGACATGCAACTAACTTGATCTATTACCAGTAGAGATCTTAGCAATAAATGATTGGTAGATTGTAGCCTGCTGTACATGACATGCAACTAACTTGATCTATTACCAGCAGAGATCTTAGTGTACATGACATGCAACTAACTTGATCTATTACCAGCAGAGATCTTAGCATCTGTTTTAACACTGCGAACATTAGTAGACAGTTTTACAAGCATAGATCTTAGCAACAGTTTTAGCACTGTAACAATTGCTAGACGGTTTTACTTGAAAAAGAAAATGTAGTCGCTGGCTACTTGGACAAACTAGTTTAGCTTAGACTAACATAAAATCTCGTGTTACTTGCACTAACTGTGTAATATGGTTGTTCCTGCACTCGCTGACTGGAAATGTATTATGAGTCTATTAGAACTTGCGCAGAGTTGATGTTAGCCCCAGTCGGCCAGCTGTCAGCCAGCGTGTGTTGAAAACATCGAGGGCAAAGTTAACAGACTCCACTGGGAATACAGTAGGGGACGTTAACGGTTTCTATTGTCAAGTGCAATTTGTAGCGATTCAATGAGCCCCCTGCGTCTGTGACTTCATAGACTGCTCATTTAGTCTACTGACAGTGAAACGTTTAGTCTACAAACATTAGTCTACTGACAGTAACACATTCAGTCTACTGACAGTAACACATTTAGTCTACTGACAATGAAATGTTTAGTCTACTGACAGTGACACATTTAGTTAACTTACAGTAACACATTTAGTCTACTGACAGTAACACGTTTAGCCTACAAACACTGAAACATATAGTCTACTGACAGTAACTCATTTAGTCCAATGACACTGAAACAATGAGTCCACTGAGAGTGAAACGTTTAGTCTACTGACACTGAAACAATGAGTCCACTGATACTGACACATTTAGTCTACTGACACTGACACATTTAGTCTACTGACAGTGTAACGTTTAGTCTATTGACACTGACACATTTAGTCTACTGACAGTGTAACGTTTAGTCTATTGACACTGAAACATTTAGTCTACTGACAGTGTAACGTTTAGTCTACTGACACTGACACATTTAGTCTACTGACAGCAAAATAATTAGTCTACTGACACTGAAACAATGAGTCAACTGACAGTGAAACGTTTAGTCTACTGACAGTGACATGTTTAGTCTACTGACAGTGAAACATTTCGTATACAAACATTTAATATACTGACAGTAAAATATTTAATTTGCTGAAAGTGAAACATTTAGTCCACTAACACTGAAACATTTAGTCTACGGACACTGACACATTTAGTTTACTGACAGCAAAACAATTAGTCTACTGACACAGGAACATTTAGTTTACTTAGAGTGAAACATTTAGTCTACTGTCACTGAAACATTTAGCCTACTGACACAGGAACATATAGTCTACTGACACTGAAACAATGAGTCCACTGATACTGACACATTTAGTCTACTGATACAGGAACATTTAGTCTACTGACACTGACACATTTAGTCTACTGACACTGACACATTTAGTCTACTGACACAGAAATATTTAGTCTACTGACACTGACACATTTAGTCTACTGACATAGGAACATTTAGTCTACTGACACTGACACATTTAGTCTACTGACACTGACACATTTAGTCTACTGACACAGGAACATTTAGTCTACTGACACTGACACATTTAGTCTACTGACACTGACACATTTAGTCTACTGACACAGGAACATTTAGTCTACTGACACTGACACATTTAGTCTACTGACACTGACACATTTAGTCTACTGATACAGTAACATTTAGTCTACTGACACTGACACATTTAGTCTACTGACACTGACACATTTAGTCTACTGACACTGAAACATTTAGTCTACTGACACAGAAACATTTAGTCTACTGACACTGACACATTTAGTCTACTGACACAGGAACATTTAGTCTACTGACACTGACACATTTAGTCTATTGATACAGGAACATTTAGTCTACTGACACAGAAACATTTAGTCTACTGACACTGACACATTTAGTCTACTGACACAGAAATATTTAGTCTACTGACACTGACATATTTAGTCTACTGATACAGGAACATTTAGTCTACTGACACTGACACATTTAGTCTACTGACACTGACACATTTAGTCTACTGACACAGGAACATTTAGTCTACTGACACTGACACATTTAGTCTACTGACACTGACACAATTAGTCTACTGACACTGACACATTTAGTCTACTGACACAGAAACATTTAGTCTACTGACACTGACACATTTAGTCTACTGACACTGACACATTTAGTCTACTGACACAGGAACATTTAGTCTACTGACACAGGAACATTTAGTCTACTGACACTGACACATTTAGTCTACTGACACAGGAACATTTAGTTTACTGACACAGGGACATTTAGTCTACTGACACAGGAACATTTAGTCTACTGACACAGGAACATTTAGTCTACTGACACAGGAACATTTAGTCTACTGACACAGGAGCATTTAGTCTACTGACACAGGAACATTTAGTCTACTGACACAGGAACATTTAGTCTACTGACACAGGAACATTTAGTCTACTGACACAGGAACATTTAGTTTACTGACACAGGAACATTTAGTCTACTGACACAGGAACATTTAGTCTACTGACACAGGAACATTTAGTCTACTGACACTGACACATTTAGTCTACTGACACAGGAACATTTAGTCTACTGACACAGGAACATTTAGTCTACTGACACAGGAACATTTAGTCTACTGACACTGACACATTTAGTCTACTGACACAGGAACATTTAGTCTACTGACACAGAAACATTTAGTCTACTGACACAGAAACATTTAGTCTACTGACAGTGTAACGTTTCGTCTATTGACACTGACACATTTAGTCTACTGACAGTGTAACGTTTAGTCTATTGACACTGAAACATTTAGTCTACTGACAGTGTAACGTTTAGTCTACTGACACTGACACATTTAGTCTACTGACAGCAAAATAATTAGTCTACTGACACTGAAACAATGAGTCAACTAACAGTGAAACGTTTACTCTACTGACAGTGACATGTTTAGTCTACTGACAGTGAAAAATTTCGTATACAAACATTTAATATACTGACAGTAAAATATTTAATTTGCTGAAAGTGAAACATTTAGTCCACTAACACTGAAACATTTAGTCAACTGACAGCAAAACAATTAGTCTACTGACACAGGAACATTTAGTTTACTTAGAGTGAAACATTTAGTCTACTGTCACTGAAACATTTAGCCTACTGACACAGGAACATATAGTCTACTGACACTGAAACAATGAGTCCACTGATACTGACACATTTAGTCTACTGATACAGGAACATTTAGTCTACTGACACTGACACATTTAGTCTACTGATACTGACACATTTAGTCTACTGACACAGAAACATTTAGTCTACTGACACTGACACATTTAGTCTACTGACACAGGAACATTTAGTCTACTGACACTGACACATTTAGTCTACTGACACTGACACATTTAGTCTACTGACACAGGAACATTTAGTCTACTGACACTGACACATTTAGTCTACTGACACTGACACATTTAGTCTACTGACACAGGAACATTTAGTCTACTGACACTGACACATTTAGTCTACTGACACTGACACATTTAGTCTACTGATATAGGAACATTTAGTCTACTGACACTGACACATTTAGTCTACTGACACTGACACATTTAGTCTACTTACATTGACACATTTAGTCTACTGACACTGACACATTTAGTCTACTGACACAGAAATATTTAGTCTACTGACACTGACACATTTAGTCTACTGACACAGGAACATTTTGTCTACTGACACTGACACATTTAGTCTACTGATACAGGAACATTTAGTCTACTGACACTGACACTTTTAGCCTACCGACACTGACACATTTAGTCTACTGACACAGGAACATTTAGTCTACTGACACTGACACATTAAGTCTACTGACACTGACACATTTAGTCTACTGACACAGGAACATTTAGTCTACTGACACAGGGACATTTAGTCTACTGACACTGACACATTTAGTCTACTGACACAGGAACATTTAGTCTACTGACACAGGAACATTTAGTCTACTGATACAGGAACATTTAGTCTACTGACACAGGAACATTTAGTCTACTGACACAGGAACATTTAGTCTACTGACACAGGAACATTTAGTCTACTGACACAGGAACATTTAGTCTACTAACACAGGAACATTTAGTCTACTGACACTGGAACATTTAGTCTACTGACACAGGAACATTTAGTCTACTGACACAGGAACATTTAGTCTACTGACACAGGAACATTTAGTCTACTGACACAGGAACATTTAGTCTACTGACACAGGAACATTTAGTCTACTGACACTGACACATTTAGTCTACTGACACAGGAACATTTAGTCTACTGACACAGGAACATTTAGTCTACTGACACAGGAACATTTAGTCTACTGACACTGACACATTTAGTCTACTGACACAGGAACATTTAGTCTACTGACACAGAAACATTTAGTCTACTGACACAGAAACATTTAGTCTACTGACAGTGTAACGTTTAGTCTATTGACACTGACACATTTAGTCTACAGACACAGAAATATTTAGTCTACTGACACTGACACATTTAGTCTACTGACACAGGAACATTTTGTCTACTGACACTGACACATTTAGTCTACTGATACAGGAACATTTAGTCTACTGACACTGACACTTTTAGTCTACTGACACTGACACATTTAGTCTACTGACACAGGAACATTTAGTCTACTGACACTGACACATTAAGTCTACTGACACTGACACATTTAGTCTACTGACACAGGAACATTTAGTCTACTGACACAGGGACATTTAGTCTACTGACACTGACACATTTAGTCTACTGATACAGGAACATTTAGTCTACTGACACTGACACTTTTAGTCTACTGACACTGACACATTTAGTCTACTGACACAGGAACATTTAGTCTACTGACACTGACACATTAAGTCTACTGACACTGACACATTTAGTCTACTGACACAGGAACATTTAGTCTACTGACACAGGGACATTTAGTCTACTGACAC
Organism: Cepaea hortensis; assembly: GCA_963921405.1. Classification (NCBI taxonomy): domain Eukaryota; kingdom Metazoa; phylum Mollusca; class Gastropoda; order Stylommatophora; family Helicidae; genus Cepaea; species Cepaea hortensis. The sequence continues at coordinate 105,734,571 of OY992878.1, read as the reverse complement.
TGACACATTTAGTCTACTGACACAGGAACATTTAGTCTACTGACACAGGAACATTTAGTCTACTGATACAGGAACATTTAGTCTACTGACACAGGAACATTTAGTCTACTGACACAGGAACATTTAGTCTACTGACACAGGAACATTTAGTCTACTGACACAGGAACATTTAGTCTACTAACACAGGAACATTTAGTCTACTGACACTGGAACATTTAGTCTACTGACACTGGAACATTTAGTCTACTGACACAGGAACATTTAGTCTACTGACACAGGAACATTTAGTCTACTGACACAGGAACATTTAGTCTACTGACACAGGAACATTTAGTCTACTGACACTGACACATTTAGTCTACTGACACAGGAACATTTAGTCTACTGACACAGGAACATTTAGTCTACTGACACAGGAACATTTAGTCTACTGACACTGACACATTTAGTCTACTGACACAGGAACATTTAGTCTACTGACACAGAAACATTTAGTCTACTGACACAGAAAGATTTAGTCTACTGACACAGGAACATTTAGTCTACTGACACAGGAACATTTAGTCTACTGACACTGACACATTTAGTCTACTGACACAGGAACATTTAGTCTACTGACACAGAAACATTTAGTCTACTGACACAGAAACATTTAGTCTACTGACAGTGTAACGTTTAGTCTATTGACACTGACACATTTAGTCTACTGACACAGAAATATTTAGTCTACTGACACTGACACATTTAGTCTACTGACACAGGAACATTTTGTCTACTGACACTGACACATTTAGTCTACTGATACAGGAACATTTAGTCTACTGACACTGACACTTTTAGTCTACTGACACTGACACATTTAGTCTACTGACACAGGAACATTTAGTCTACTGACACTGACACATTAAGTCTACTGACACTGACACATTTAGTCTACTGACACTGACACATTTAGTCTACTGACACAGGAACATTTAGTCTACTGACACAGGGACATTTAGTCTACTGACACTGACACATTTAGTCTACTGACACAGGAACATTTAGTCTACTGACACAGGAACATTTAGTCTACTGATACAGGAACATTTAGTCTACTGACACAGGAACATTTAGTCTACTGACACAGGAACATTTAGTCTACTGACACAGGAACATTTAGTCTACTGACACAGGAACATTTAGTCTACTAACACAGGAACATTTAGTCTACTGACACTGGAACATTTAGTCTACTGACACAGGAACATTTAGTCTACTGACACAGGAACATTTAGTCTACTGACACAGGAACATTTAGTCTACTGACACAGGAACATTTAGTCTACTGACACAGGAACATTTAGTCTACTGACACTGACACATTTAGTCTACTGACACAGGAACATTTAGTCTACTGACACAGGAACATTTAGTCTACTGACACAGGAACATTTAGTCTACTGACACTGACACATTTAGTCTACTGACACAGGAACATTTAGTCTACTGACACAGAAACATTTAGTCTACTGACACAGAAACATTTAGTCTACTGACACAGGAACATTTAGTCTACTGACACAGGAACATTTAGTCTACTGACACAGGAACATTTAGTCTACTGACACAGGAACATTTAGTCTACTGACACTGAAGCATTTAGTCTACTGACACTGAAGCATTTCGTCTACAAACATTTAGTCTACAAACATTTAATCTACAAAAAATGTAACATTTAGTCTACTGACCTTGAAACATTTAGTCTACTGACACTGAAAATTTAGTCTACTCACAGTGATACATTTAATCTACTGACAGTGAAACATTTAGTCTATTGACAGCGAAACATTTAGTCCACTTATACAGAAACACTTAGTCTACTGACACTGACACATTTAGTCTACTGACAGTGAAACATTTAGTCTACTGACACAGAAACATTTAGTCTACTGACACAGAAACATTTAGTCTACGGACATTGAAACACATAGCCTACTGACACAGAAACATTTAGTCTACTGACAGTGAAACATTTAGTCTACTGACAGTGAAATAGTTAGTCTACAGACATTTAGAGTACTGACTTTGACACATTTAGTCTACACATATTTAGTCTACTGACACTCAAACACTAATTGTGGTTTTTCTATTATGAAATCAACTACGCTCAATTTGGCAGCAGCACGTGTTGCGTTTTTCGTTACGAAATGGTATGGATGCCGGTCGTTCAGAAAGCAATGGCAAACTACTGAACGTAAATTTGCCAACAGATCACAACAGCAAAGAATGCTGGTGTTGATTGCAACGTCCTTTAAAGGATATGCAACTAACTAACAATGATAAAATAAACATCGGCTCACGATATTTTCCTCCAGAAAGTTGATACTTAGGCTTCAAATCCCCATCGATTAAAACCAAGTTTCTTGGGTTTCCTGTACTATCAAACCCTAAAATGGGCGCCTGGAATTGTTCTGGTAAGTACAGATGGCCAGCGTAACATTGACCATATCACATATCGAGTGCCGATTAGTCCTCGAAGAAATGTGATGTATCCAATATGTCTCGGTCAAGTAAAAGCTTCCTCGACTTCCCGCCACTATCTGGCAGGTGTCGACTAAGACAAGAATATACAAGTTGAACTTTCATGGCATTAGAAAATCTGTGCAAGTCAAAATAAATTAAACTTGGCACAAAACGTAGAATATTTAACTCTATGTTAAATGGTTTTCGCCATGCAGATAAGAGAATTTGGCGGCAACGCAAACTAGTACTATTCAACTATAAACGTGCAGTAATGTGTGCCTGTGCAGAATACGACAAGAATTGTGGTGACAACTGGTAAGATCGAAGGGAACAGACCAAGAGGAAGACCTAGAAGCAAATACCTGGATGGCTTGGCCTCGTGGCATGGTCGAGACAGAAACACTGAGCTGATCCACGACTCTGGTGATCGAGTGAGATGGCAAAACATGACCGCCCACGCTTACCGGCATGGCACATGATGGATGGATGGATCCCCAAAATAGAGCTAGAGAAGACACCTGCACAATTCTCGTCAATCCACAGTTGTGGAAAAGACAACAGCCCTGGATGGGACAGACGCTCACACGGCAACATTGGTACCATTATCATCTAGCGACATTCAGATAAGCACGGGCGATCATGGTTCGCCATCTCAAACGATCACCCGAGTTATGGATCAGCGCTGCTTCGTGTCTTGATATGGCTCTCTGCTGTCCGCTGGCCAAGCAATCCAGGTATTTATCGTTCTGTATTTTCCTTACTTTTGTCCTTTTAATCTAGCCATTTGTCACTGTTTTCAACTTTATTTCGTCTCATAATGTGCCCCACAATATTGACTGTCTATGTCTGTGACTTGCTTGTTGGTTTTTCTGTCCGTCCATGGTATTCTTTGCATTTCCCACAAAAGCTACATTTCATATACCATTAGATGTTTCCCACTTTGTCTACTTATTGTCCATGTTTCACATGCATATAATAATTTAGGTTCTATTTAGCACTTCAACAATCTTTTTCTCATTGCAATTGACAGCTTTTTACATTGGCACCTTGCCGTCTTGACAGACGATAGTTTGTGCTTCAAAAAGCCATAATAACTTTTACCTATGGCGGTAGCGAATGTGACTGGTAAGGCCAATTCGCGCTGTAAATGGTCGTTCACAGTGGGTGCGTGTGAACACGTGGTCATTTCCACCATCATGCACCATCTTACGTCTCACACGCTCGGTGTTTGACTTATCTGCAATAATTTTCTCCTTTGTGTTTATTCCATTTCTGATGTTTGCCCTCCATGCAACACGTTCAGTGGCGACTTGCTCCCATGTTCATTATCAATGTCTGTATCAATCATGTCCCGCTTACACACATCTTTGTATCGTAGTAGAGGCCGACCCTGAGATCTCTTACCCATCTGTAATTCACCAAAAAAGATGTCCTTTAGTATTCTACCATCATCCATCCTCCTAAGATGTCCTGTCCATCTAAGTCTACGAAGACTGAGCATGGAATAAACCGTCATACAACCTGATCTTTCCAATACTTCAGTATTTGTGATTTTGTCTTGCCACTTAATACCAAGAATTCTTCGCAGACACCGCATATGAAAGCTGTTTAAATTGTTCTCTTGGTGTGAGTAAGTTGTCCAGGTTTCACTGCCATAGAGAAGAGTACTAACGACACAGGCTTGGTAGACGAGGACTTTTGTTTTGGCAGTAAGCTTCCTGTTCTCTCAGACTCTTTTTCTTAACCTGTTCATTGTTGTTGCTGCCTTACCAATCCGGATGTTGATTTCCTGATCTAAGGATAATTTGCTATTTACCACTGATCCTAGATATGTAAAATGATCTGCCATCTCTAGTTCGGCGTCGTCAATAAAGATTGATGGTACCCAATGTGCACCTTGTGACATAATCTGTGTCTTCTCTTTGCTAATTGTTAAACCAAATTCAGAATAAGTATTGGAGAATGCAGATAGTAGACATTGTAATTCTTCCTCAGAGTGGGTCGTAACTGCAGCATCATCTGCAAAAAAGCAACTCTCTGATCAGTACCCTCCTAATTTTAGTCTTGGCCTTCAATCTCTGAGCAGTGTAGAGGCCGCCATCTGAGCGTGAGTGAATGTATATACCACCATCCTGATCACGAAAGGTATATTTCAGTAGAAGTGAAAAGTATATTCCAAAGAGGGTGGGAGCTAGTACACAACCTTGCTTAACTCCACTCTTGATTTCAAACTCTTCAGAAGTTGCACCATCAAACTTGATTATACCCTTCATGCCTGTGTGGAACGATTCCACAATGGACAGAAGAGTTGGTGGGCAGCCAATCTTCTTTAGTGCCTTGAACAGACCCTCACGACTGACCAAATCAAATGCCTTTGTGAGGTCGATGAAGGCAATAAACAGTGGTTGATTCTGTTCACGGCATTTTATCTTGCATTTGTCGCAATGAGAATATCATATCAATGGTAGGCCGAATCTGTCGAAAGCCACACTGTGATTCGGGGTAGACTTGATCTCCTAGGACTTGAAGTCTGCGCAGAACAATTCTGGCAAATACTTTTCCAACAATACATAGAAGAGAGATACCCCTATAGTTGTTGCAGTCGCTCCGATCGCCCTTGTTCTTGTACAGTGTTATGATGCTTGAATCTTTGAAATCCTGTGGGACCTGTCCTTCTCGCCAGCATAGCTCTATTAGCTGGTGGATCTGTAGAGTGAGTGTGTCTTGCCCACTCCTGATAACCTCTACTGGAATCCCATGCTTACCTGGAGCCTTGCCAGATGCAAGTTCATTTATAGCACACTTAACTTCTGTTATGGTGAGAAGTGTATCCAGGTGGTCAAGAGTTGGTAGAGCCTCTATGGCGTTGAGGGCATCATCCGCTAGTTTGGTCTCACTTGAGTAAAGCTCCAAATAGTGCTCTACCCATCTGTCCATCTGTTGTTTCTTATCAGTTATGATTTCTCCAGTCAAGGTTTTCAATGGTGCACTTCTTTTGATCATTGGACCACAGGCTTTCTTTATTCCTTCATACATGCTTCTGATGTTTCCCTTATCACTTGCGATTTGAATGGACTCACATAACTTGATCCAATAAACATTTGCACACTGCCTGGCAGCCTTTTGCACATCCTTCCTAGCTTGCCTTAGCTCACTGAGAGAGTTACACATTGTTCTTTCCTTGTTTCTTAAGAGAACTATTTTCGTTTTATCAATCAAGGGCTGCAGTGTCTGGCTGTTTGCCGCAAACAAGTTCTGCCTCTTATGATCCACAGTGCCGTGAACCCGCAGTTTTATAAAGAGTTTCCTTAAGTTGACCCCCACTTTTCACTTACTGTACAATTTTCTGGTGTATCAGCGAAAGCGTCTTCAAGTTGCCGTTGCAACTGAAAGCACTTTTCAGGATCGTGAGTGTTAATAATATTAATCCTGGGGCTAGATTTGTGTTTAGCTGTGTAGATACTCTTTAGTCTCAGTCTAACCCTTGCAACAACCAAAGAATGATCTGTATCACAGTCAGCACTGTGGTAACTACGAGTCAATGATATATGGTTTAGATGTTGTCTCCGTGTGATGATGAAGTCCAGCTGGTCCCAATGGCTGGATCTTGGATGTTTCCATATGACCTTAGCAGCTCTTTTGTTTAAAAAAACTTTTTTTCAACTTTATTTCTTCTCACAATGTGCCCCACACTATTGACTGTCTATGTCTGTGACTTGCTTGTTGGTTTTCCTGTCCGTCCATGGTATTCTTTGCATTTCCCTCAAGAGCTACATTTCATATAGCATTAGATGTTTCCCACTTTGTCTACTTATTGTCCATGTTTCACATGCGTATAATAATTTAGCTTCTATTTAGCACTTCAACAATCTTTTTCTCATTGCAATTGACAGCTTTTCATGAAAAGATATATTGGGGGAAGGAACATAAGACACGCTAGAAGATAATTAAATATAGCCACACGTCCTGTAAAGGATATGCAACTTTAAATAAAAAGTATATTCTAAACTAAAGAATAAAACAGACGGAGAAGTATCTCATCTCATCTCATCTCATCTCATCTAGTTCCTCTTGCACTTTGCGGTGTCGAGGTGAAACATAAACATCGGGAAAGTACCCGTTAATGGGCTTTATATATATATATATAGAGAGAGAGAGAGATTCCCAGGGACTCTGTTATTCCCTCGGCCCATAGTTTAATGGCTGGCCTCGTCTTTTGCTTCCATTTAATCTGTACATCATTGCTTGTTGTGGTATACTGTTAGTTTGTAACGAAAAAGTATATATAAACAAACATCGAAATAAATAAACAATATGGGCAAGAAGGACAGAATGTCAGAGAGAGAGAGAGAGAGAGAGAGAGAGAGAGAGAGAGGGGGGGGGGGGGAGAGAGAGAGAGAGAGAGAGAGAGAGAGAGAGAGAGAGAGAGAGAAAGAGAGAGAGAGATGGATGGAGTGGTGGGGGAGAGAAAAGACAGAAAAAGAGAAAGATTTTAAGTACGCATAAATTCTAATTTCGCTGCAGATAAACATACTTCTTGTAAACACCGCCCGCTGTAAGTCTCCCAGCAAAGGTCTCGGAATAGTTTTTGTGAATACTTTTCGTCATTGCCCTCAACAGAAAATCCAATTTCCCCATATTATCTCCCTTTTGGAGTCGATTGTTTGCAAAACCTGTTCCCCTCGGTGATATGCCATTTCAGCGCCTTGTTTTCACAAACCCAGGACTCAATTTAGCAAAAATTCCTTATTGCTTAGCCACTTCGCTGCAACCATATCATTTCTATGCCTTTTTATTACTATGATTTATTTATTCTACAATATTATGTCAGAAAATTTCGGCTCTTAATTTCTCCCTTTGCTCTTTCTGTCGTGCTCTCTCGTCTTCCGATTTAATATAAATTATTTGGCTGCGAACACAAATAATTAAAAGCGGATAGCTTCAGGAGAGATCTGGCTCGTGGATTAATGCAAGTCCAAGACAGGCTGCTGCCGATTATAGATCTGGTCATCAGAAACGGTCACAATTAAGCGTGATTCATGGGCATTTCAATGCACACATACTGGACAATTTGTCTGGGCTGGCGTGGTGCCAGAGGGGAAAAAAGACTTCTTACAGTTACTCACATCGTGTGGGGTAAACGACTTTTGATTTTACGTCAATCATCAGTTATCATCCTTTTTCGATTCACTGGATGCCCTTCATGTCTTAGGTTTCTGAGTCATCAATCTCTTCTCCATCCCCCCAACAGTATACATAAATATCGTCAAACATTTCCAGTTATGGCCTCCAGCCGTCTCAAAGCTTAATTTCTCGCGACACACACACACACACATACACGCACACGCACACGCACACGCACACACACATGTGGGTAGACGTTAAGCATACCAGTTTAGTTTAGGTTAATCGACGGATCAACATCACGGCACACGGATGAAACCCGTAAGTGCTCCGTTCTACTCCTAACTCAAGCCTGAGTCCGGAGAATCTCAGCTCAGTGCACGAACTCCGTAGCACCGGCTAGGACCCTGAAATACTTTGGGTAGATTTTTAACTCGAAACTTTGCCCGGGCAGCGCCGTTAGGCTACACTTTTTCGATTTCCAACTGCCAAGGAATTTTTTTACGTGCGCAACAATACACACGGGCGTCCGATCTCACTACCCAGAGACGAGGGGAAATTTTGTTACTAGAAGTCCACGTGAAAAAATCCCGGCCCTCACCGGGACTTGAACCCGGGATCTCCAGCCCTCGAGGTGGACACCATACCCCGAGACTACTTAGCCCCCTCAGTTTATACGATAGATTGTTACATATGTGCTTCGAAAAAAAGGCATACTAACTACAACCCATAGTGGTAGCGAATGTGACTGATCAGACCAATTTGCGCTGTAAGTGTTCGTCCACAATGGTTGTATGTGAACACACGGTCATTTTCACCACACACCGTTTGACTTCTCACACGCACAGTTTCTGTCATATCTGCAATCATATTCTGCTTTGTCTTTATTCCATTCCCGATCTTTGCTCTCCATGCAACGCGATTTGCTATCAGTTATGTCCCGCTTACACACATCATTTGTACAGTAGTAGAGGCCGACCCCGTTACCTTTTCCCATCTGTAATTCACCAAAAAGTGTCCTTTGGTTGGTTGGTTGGTTGGTTGGCTGGCTGGCTGGCTGGCTGGCTGGCTGGCTGGCTGGTTAGTTAGTTAGTTAGTTAGTTAGTTAGGTAGGTAGGTAGGTAAGTAGGTACTTACTTACTTACTTACTTACTTGGTTGGTTGGCTGGTTGGATGGCTGGCTGGCTGGCTGGCTGGTTGGTTGGTTGGTTGGTTGGTTGGTTAGTTAGTTAGTTAGTTAGTTAGTTAGTTAGTTAGTTAGTTACTGACTGACTGACTGACTGACTGACTTTCTTACTTACTTACTTACTTACTTACTTACTTAATTACTTAGTTAGTTAGTTAGTTAGTTAGTTAGTTAGTTAGTTAGTTAGTTAGTTAGTTAGTTAGTTAGTTAGGTAGGTAGTTAGGTAGGTAGGTAGGTAGTTAGTTAGTTAGTTAGTTAGTTAGTTAGTTAGTTAGTTACTTACTTACTTACTTACTTACTTACTTACTAACTTCGTTCGTTCGTTAGTTCGTTCGTTCGTTCGTTCGTTTCGTTGGTTGGTTGGTTGGTTGGTTGGTTGATTAGGAAGGTAGGTAGGTAGGTAGTTAGTTAGTTAGTTAGTTAGTTAGTTAGTTAGTTAGTTAGTTGGTTGGTTGGTTGGTTGGTTAGTTAGTTAGTTAGTTAGTTAGTTAGTTAGTTAGTTAGTTAGTTAGTTAGTTAGTTAGTTAGTTAGTTAGTTAGTTAGTCAGTCAGTCGACAGATCATCCTCATTACACATCGAACCATTTAGTCCATAAGTGATGGGATCCCTTCCTCATTAAATCCCGCAGCGTGTAGCAACTGACGATACCAGTTCTGTGTTGGTTCATCAATCTTCTTTGGCTTCCCGCGTAGTGTTCTTATTTGGCCATACCTCTTTTAATTTGCTGTTCTCGCAGTCTGACCATGGTTGTAGATTCACAGTCATCACTTGGTTCTCGCAAAAGTCTTAATTCTCGTAGAGCATTCAGAATGTCAGCCTGGTCCAAGGCGCGTCCGCCCTTTTCAGTAGCCTTACCTTCGAGCTTGTCAGCCCGCTCATTTCCTTGTACTCCCGCATGCCCTGGCACGAAGATGAAACTAATCTTTGCCAGCCGAGAACGATCCAGAGACAGCAACCACTCTCTTCGGATCGACCCCATCTCTATCCACTTGAGCATGCTCATTGAGTCGCTAAGGAAACATGCCCTAGTGAATGTTCTTTGGTATTTTGTCATAATGCATCCTCCTAATGTGTTGTATCTATCTAAGTCTACGAAGACTGAGCATGAAACAAACCGTCACACCACTCGATCTTGTCAATACTTCGGCATTTATGATCTTATCTTGCCACTTAATACAAAGTATTTTTCGCAGACACCGAAAGCTGTTTAAGCGTTTGTCTTGGTGTACGCTGACCAGGAAATTATAACAGATATGAGAAGCCATGCCTGCAGTATGATATGTCAATGTTAAATGAAACAAAACGGGATGTCTAGCATACCTGTATTTCACCACAACTGTACCATGAATATTTATCTGAGGAAGAAATCTCACTGGGTACATTTCTGTCTTCCAACACCTTAGCATGAAACATCTGCACACCCCCGCTGAATCCTGCAAATGTGGGTCCTTTGTTTGATTTTCTGCACTTTTCACTCCATCCATGAGAGCCTTCACTACATCAGTCTTGTCATGAGAGCCTTCACTACATCAGTCTTGCATTTAGAGCCTTCACTACATCAGCCTTGCATTTAGAGCCTTCACTACATCAGCCTTGTCATGAGAGCCTTCACTACATCAGTCTTGTCATGAGAGCCTTCACTACATCAGTCTTGTCACGAGAGCCTTCACTACATCAGCCTTGTCATGAGAGCCTTCACTACATCAGTCTTGCATTTAGAGCCTTCAGTACATCAGCCTTGCATTTAGAGCCTTCACTACATCAGCCTTGTCATGAGAGCCTTCACTACATCAGTCTTGTCATGAGAGCCTTCACTACATCAGCCTTGCATTTAGAGCCTTCACTACATCAGTCTTGTCATGAGAGCCTTCATTACATCAGCCGTGTCATGAGAGCCTCCACCACATCAGCCTTGTCATGAGAGCCTTCACTACATCAGTCTTTTCATGAGAGCCTTCACTACATCAGTCTTGTCACGAGAGCCTTCACTACACCAGCCGTGTCGTGAGAGCCTTCACTACATCAATCTTGTCATGAGAGCCTTAATTACATCAGTCTTGTCACGAGAACCTTCACTACATCAGTCTTGTCATGAGAGCCTTCACTACATCAGCCGTATCATGAGAGCCTTCACTACATCAGTCTTGTCATGAGAGCCTTCACTACATCAGCCGTATCATGAGAGCCTTCATTACATCAGTCTTGTAATGAGAGCCTTCACTACATCAGTCTTGTCATGAGAGCTTTCACTACATCAGCCGTATCATGAGAGCCTTCACTACATCAGTCTTGTCACGAGAGCCTTCACTACATCAGCCTTGCATTGAGAGCCTTCACTACATCAGCCTTGTCATGAGAGCCTTCACTACATCAGCCTTGTCATGAGAGCATTCACTGCATCTGTCTTGTCATGAGATCCTTCACTAGGGCAAAAACTGCTGCATTGGTCCAGGTTTCTCTTTTTGGACGGTACCCACCCAGGGTAGGTGGGAAAACACCTTGCTTCTCTAGCTGGCTTGATATTTTCCTGGCAATTAACTTCTCCAGAAGCTTACCTATTGTATTCTGCATGGTTATAACTCGATATCCCTTAATTTTTATGTGATCTTTGCCAGGCTTCGGCAAGGGAATCAGATAGCTGTGTAACCACTCCTCCTTGATGTTAGCACTATCTATACTGTTGTTGTACATGTCTGCTAGTTCCTCTAGCTCGTTGTCGGTACACCTATTGATGTGGTTGTATCTTATGCCATCTGGCCCTAGAGCGCTGTTTTTTGATCGACGAAGCACAGCCTTAATTTCTTTCACTGTCACTGTGTCTGCATCTGAAGTGTTCTGGGCCTTGCACCTGTCTGACGTGACCTCCTTGGCAAGATTTCGGTCTCTCATGTCTGTCTGGTTGCTCTGCTCTAGATAGCGTTCAAAGAGGGCTTTGCCCTTGTCCTCGTCAGTCCTCTGCCAGATGAGGTCAGCACCTTGGAAATCAGAAATGCTCTTATTCTTGACTACCCCGCTCATGCTTTTATGTAGTCGCCAGAACAATTTCAATGACTTGTCTGTGCTTACTCTTTGACACACCTCTGCTCATTTTTCACCTTTAACCACCGTGACCAGTTTTTTTTTTAAATAGCTTACTTTTGTGTGCATCTCTCTTTCTAAATGCATGCAGGAACTGGGATGGCCAGCTCTGTTCTTATTAGCATTTTGCCATCTCCTTACAGCACCTCGTTTATCCAACCACGCCTTTTCCACCTCAAGATTCCACAACGGTGGCTGCTCCCAGCTTTTTATCCTGCCCTGAAGCTTTCTGCGCTTGTCACGTCTTATTTTACTCGCCACATCTTGCCCTGTACTGTCATACTGGAAAGTCTTGACCGTTAACTTGTGCTGGCTGGTTCTGCCTTTCTCCACCAATATGCTGCAAGGGTGGTGGTCGCTGCCGTGGTGTCCTAGGACACTCCATCTACACACTGTAGTGAGCGAAGGAGAAACCAGCGCCAGATCAATAGCGCTGTCCTCATCCCCTGGACGGCTTGCTGTCCTGGTGACGCAGCCACTGTTGATACAAACCAGATCAATGGTTTCAAGTGCAGTCTCGAGCTCTTCCCCTTGTGTGTTGGAGGAAATGTTTCCCCATGATCTGCCTTTAGCGTTGAAATCACCACAGAAAATAACATTTCTCTTGTAACAGTATGTGTAGTTTGGGTTATAATTAGGATCTAGTGGGGAATTAGAGATACAGCACGATTGAGCATTATAAGTGAAAGCGGAGAGAGATGCTCAATCGTGACGTATTGTTGTTGTGAAGGGCAGTCAACATCCGATAGTCCAGCTGAGAAGACACGGCTTGTCATCTTGAGAATAAAGTATAAAGTTTTAGTACAGACCAAGTCTTGTTACTTCATTTGACACTACTACAGAAGTAATAAATGGTGCCGTGGACCGAGAATCTGAGGTTGATCTAGGCCGGCCAACAACAACTATCCACTGGCGGCATGCTGTAAGACAAATTATGAAGATAATGGCCTACCACGCGAAGTACTAAAGAATCCAGACAAAACTGCCAGGACAAGAAGGGTTTCCTGGAGCCGTGGCTGAACATTTGAATCGTATCATTTATAAGGGGCCTAACCTGGCCGTTGCCTGAACCTTGCCACTTTCAAGATTTTATCGGAAGTCAGAACTCGTTCAAGGTCAGCTCATCACTAGCCGTTGGCTGATTGATACTAATCCATTTTTGGGCCTTGTCATTCCTATGACCCAAACACACCTAATCCATTTTTGGGCCTTGTCATTCCTATGACCCAAACACACCTAATCCATTTTTGGGCCTCGTTATATTCCTATGACCCATTCCATACGACGATGAAGTACCCACTTGAGATCAAGGAAGGGACCCAACCAGGGGGTCGAAGATTGTCTGGCAGCCCATGAGATGTGACCCAACCAGGGGTTGAAAATTTTCTGGCAGCCCACGAGAAGGACGAAATTACCTGAGGGAAGAGAAGTGATATCTGAACTCCACCACCTGAATTCCGAGACTTTCACTTGATGCGGGCTCTGGTTGGTTGAACTGAATCCGTAAGTTGGTAAAAGAAGATGACGGATTAATTAAGGAAATAGACTCGGAGTAAAAGTTGTGTATTTCGAGGTCTCCCGTGAGCTTCCGAATTTATTAATTAGAGTGGAGTACAGGACATTATTGTGGTTTAAGAAACAAATATCTACAAGGAACCTTCTGATTGCCACAAATTTGAGTTTTTTATTGAGGACAGGGTTCATTCTTCCTATGCTCAGACAGGATATCGTTGATGCTTCCTCTGATTAATGTAATATCTTACAATATTATAACCAACTGAATTGTGCTGTTTGGGATTTGGGAAATTGTGGTTGTGTGATTGGTTGCTTGCTTTGTTTCAGTATTTTTCAGCATGGCGGAACCGGATAACTTGGCCCAGGTTTTGACAGGCGTGGGTACAGCAGTAGGCCGACTTAATATGGTGATTAAACAACAAGGCATGGCAACAGAAATTGTAAAGTTTAGTGGACAGGCCAGAGACTATAAGAAATGGGTCACCTCTATAGAAAAATATGCCTATTTGATCTCAGCAACAGATGAAGAAAAAATGAGACTGGCTTATCAGACGGCAACGGAACCGGTCTCAGATCATATAAGAAGAAAGCTAGAAGCTAGAGTAGATGAGACATGGGAACAATTCAAGGAAGACCTAGCAAGGAAATATGCAGAAATAACGGATCCACAACATGCATTTTCGGTGTTGAGGCAGGCTAAACAAAATAACGGAGAGACGGTACAATTGTTTAGCGATAGATTAATTAATCTGGCTGAAGAGGCATTCTTAGGACAGAATGTACGAGGAGAGGAGGTGGAAAGGATGTTGGTAGGGATCTTTGTGGATGGCATAAAGTCTGATGGTTTGAAACTTAAATTAATGAGGGAAAACCCTGAGAGGTTATCACAAGCGGTGGATATCGCGGTACAAGAAGAAAATTTGAGACGTAGGTTTAGATTAAGAACAGGACGAGAAGTGGGAAGTAATCGAGATGACAGAGTTGAGGAACCTATGGAAATAGGACAAACAAGATTCGGATGGAATAGGAGAGGAGGTATACAGACGTTACAAGGTAGAAATAGGTATGATAATGAGGAAAGAAGAAATATGAGATACCCTACAAGAGAAACAGTAGGTAACACAAATAGTACAAATATTGTCTGTTGGAATTGTGGTCAACGGGGACATGTTTTTCGGTTTTGTAATAACAGGCATGTCCAGTCGAATACACAGGGTAGACATGACAATAATAGGGTGAGTAGGAATGTTGTAGATGGACACAGGAATTTTACAGGTACAAGAACACAGGAAAATCGGCGCCCTACCTATTAGACAGGACCTATGATAGGAGGGTAAATAATAAGGTCCCAAGGGTTAGAGAATATGTTAACAACAGGTATAATAGGTCGAACAGAGAATATTTTCAACTAGATGAAGTCAAGAAATTTATAGAAGATAAAACAGATTATAGTTCTTGTATATTAGAAATAGGAAAGTATAGAGTTCGTACGTTAATTGATTCGGGAGCTCAGGTTAGTGTAGTGAAAGAAAGTTTTCTATACAAAATGGTAAGAAATTGTAGAGTATTTAAGAGTCATAATAATTTACACTCTGTTACGGGACAGAATTTACAAGTAGTTGGACAAACAATAATAAATTTTAAGTTAGGAGGGATCAACATAAGACACCTTTTTCATGTAGTGAAGGGTTTAAATAGAAACATGTTAATAGGAAGAGATTTTTTAATAAAAAATGGAGTAAGACTTTTCTATGATTTACACAAATTAAAATTCAGGGACGTCTATATAGATATGCAAGAAGACATGCATATATCAGCACTAGTTAGAGTTAAAATGACAACGACGTTAAAACCACAGTCGGTTAATTTGATACAAGTGAAGCTGAAGAAAAACCCATATTATGTAGAAGGAAACACAGTCAGAATCACTGAATTACAAGAGGAAATAATTGATGAGCCTGGTTTGGAAGTTCCGGATGGAATAATAGCGTTAGATAAACACTTAACCTTTCCAGTTATGGTGATTAACAACACAGGTAGAGAAATTAAATTATACAGAGGGTGTGTAGTAGCAAAAATAGAACAGAACGTTAGTGAAATATTGGCAACGGATAGAGTAGAAATGCCGGGAACTAATTATTCACAGTCTTCTAGTGAAAGAAGTAATAACAGACGCGGACGCGGAAGTAGAGGAAACACACGAATGAATGAATTGATCCATCCATTCAAAAGAAATACAGCACAAATACATTCACTAGATAAACAGACAAGAGAACAGGAATTGTTGGCACAGTTAAAGACTTCACCAGAAAATAAAGAAGTATTGGAACAGTTTATAAAGGAGAATCAGGATGTGTTTGCAATTAGTGATTTAGAGTTGGGTAAGACAAAAACGGTAACAATGGAGATAGATACGGGAGACCATCCGCCGATTAGCTTAAAACCATATAGAACTCCCTTAAGAAATAGAGAAATTGTAGAAAAGGCAATAGAAGAAATGTTGAAAGCAGGGATAATCAAAAGATCAAAATCAGAGTGGTCATCTCCGGTGGTAATTGTGGCCAAACCTGATGGTTCGAGTCGATTCTGTTGCGACTATCGGGCGTTGAACAAAATTACTAAAAATGTTGCATATCCACTACCAGTGATAGATGATATTTTGGGGTTGCTAAATGGCGCTACATTTTTTACGACGTTAGACGCAAGAGCAGGATTTTGGTGCATTCCGATGTCGGCAGACGCGCAGAGAAAAAGTGCTTTCTGTACTCATATGGGTTCTTATGAATTTTTACGTATGCCTTTTGGAGTCAAAACTGCGCCATCTCACTACATGCTCTTAATAAATGAAGTTTTAGAAGGTATGCAAAGGTTCGCTCTTGCTTATATTGATGATATTCTGATCTTTACTTCTGGAAATGTGGAGGATCATTTGAAACATATAAAGTTAGTGTTTGACAGGTTAAGAAAACATGATGTGAAGTTAAAGCTCAGTAAATGCCAATTTTTAAAGACAGAAACAAAATATTTGGGGTATATTATAAATAGAGAAGGTATAAAACCAGACCAGGACAAAATAAAGGTTATTAAAGAGTTACCTGCTCCAACTAACGTTAAGGAGGTACGCGCCTTTATAGGAACATGCGCGTATTATAGGCGGTTTGTCCCAGCGTTTTCAAAAATAGCTGAACCTATTACAAACTTAACAGGCAAGTACGCTAGGTTTAAGTGGGATGATGAGTGTCAAAAAGCGTTCGAGTATTTAAAAAACAGTTTAACACTGGTACCACTGTTGACGCATCCAGACTTAAACAAACAGTTGATACTGTACACAGATGCTTCAGACAATGCAGTAGGAGCGTGTTTGGTGCAACCATATGAAGGGAAAGAGTCTGGAATACCAGGGGTTAAAAATGAAAGGCCTATATACTTCTTGTCGCATAAACTTAGCAGATCACAAAGAAAGTGGACGACTATTGAGAAGGAGGCTTACGCAATACATTACGCTCTTCAAAAACTAAATTACTACTTACATAACGCAAATTTTGTTATTAGAACTGACCATATGCCTTTAAAGTCTTTTTTAGAAGCCCCAGTGCAGAACAGGAAAATACAAACCTGGGCATTGAACTTACAGGGATATAATACGAAAATTGAGTACATTCCAGGTAAGATTAACACATGCGCTGATTTACTGTCTAGGATTCCCTATCCACAGTCGTCAGGTGACACAGAAGATGAAGGAGAACCAGAGATTGACGATCGAAATTGGCAAGTAAATATTTTAGATTCTGCTATAATAAATAGAGAAGAATTTGATAGTCTACCATCGGAACAAGAGTCTGAACATAGGGAAGATGATCTACACTTAGAAAAATTTAACATGAAAGAGGAGCAGGACCTAGACCCAAAAGTGATACAAATAAAAGAAAAATTAAGAGAAACAGAAGATAACAAATATAAAAGGAATTATTTGGTTTTACAAGAGGATGGACATTTATACTACATGTCTGAAAGGAACGAACAACTGAGGAAATACATTCCAAAACATTTAGAAAATGAACTTTTAAAGGCATATCATGATGAAAATGGACATTTAGGTAGAGACAAATTGGTGAAGGCGCTTACAAGTAAATATTACTGGCCAAATTTATTTAAATCTGCATATAAATATGTGGATACCTGTGAGAAGTGCAGATTGAGGAACATGAAAACAATAAAGTGTCCCTTGCAGGATACTGACATTCCTCAGTTCCCAATGCAAAAGATTAGTTTAGATATATCGGGTCCACACCCCAGAACATTGTCAGGAAACGTGTATTTGATTCATATAGTAGATGTTTACAGTCTTTGGCCGGAGGTTTATGCAATTCCGGATAAGAGTGCAGATACAGTAGTCAATATTTTTTTACAAGAGTTTGTCCCAAGATTTAGTTGTCCACAAAGTATACTTACAGACAATGGTAAAGAATTTATAAATAAGAAATTTGAAAAGTTGTTAAATGATTTAAATATAAAACATATAAAGACATCATATTATAGACCTACTTCCAATGCTAGAAACGAGCGTCAACATCAGACGTTATATAGCATTATATCAAAGATTGTAGATGAACATGAAAGGGATTGGGATTTGTTTTTAGGACCTGCCCTTAACGCCATTCGTACTAATCAAAATGAAAGCACGGGTTTTTCACCATATTATTTAATATACGGGAGAGAACCGATACTTCCTATAGACAATCTATTAAAACCTAGACGGAAATATATGGGTGAAGACTTTCAAGAGGTTATAATACAGGAAATGCATAAAGCACACGTAGGACTAAGGAATAATATAATTAAAGCTAGGGAAAGGCAGAAAAAGTACAAGAATATAAATACAAACTTGCAGGAATTTAAGGTTGGTGATAGGGTCTATTACAAGAAGCATAGGAGAAACTCTAAGTTTGATAATCGTTGGATTCCAGGGTATTATATTTTGGAAAAACTAGGTAAAGTATCGTATAAAATTAAGAACCAGGTCACGGGACATGTAGCAAGGGCACACGTGGAACACTTAAGGAGAGATGAAGAAGAGATAGAATATAATAATAATAATAATTATTATTCAGACACAAGGTTTTTAGATGAACAACTCGTTAGAGGTGCTACAGTAACCCCAGGCGTTAGAAGAGATCCAGCACAAAATCGCTTATTAGCAACTCCAGGCTTTGATGATACTCAAGAACAGACGATACCGAAAACAATAGAAGAAGAAAAGTTGAATGAGACTCATTATGATAGTATGGAAGAGGAAATAAGTGCTCCGTTTAGGAACACTAGACAGGCAACGAAAAGGAGAATGGATAGACAAAGAGATAGAGAAGTGAAAAGACAGAGGAGAATTAGGGATTATTCAACGAGCGGGGAGGATATGCCGTTACTAGAAAGATCCTTGAGGAATAGTGATCGACAAATTAGATGGGATATTGAACAAAAGAGATTAGCGGCAGCTAAAGAGAGACATACAGACGAAGAAGAAGAAATGGATGAAAAGTCAGAGTCAAGTAGTAGTAGTATGGAGGAAACAAATGGATTGTACGAAGAAGAAGACATTGATGTAGAATTAGCATTGGTTCAAAGAAATTTGGAGTTATTGAAGAAGTGGAACCGTAGGAAGTAGATAAGTAGAGAATATTGCAGATAGCAATTTATAAGTGTTAGAATTCGAAAATGAAGAAGATGACTCTTGGTATTTTTATAATCAATATGGAGGTAGTTTTGAATGAAGTATATGTATATATTTGGTTATTTCTCTATGGGGTGGAATTGATGGTTGATTTTTTAGTGGCTTGGACAAATTGAAGGGAAATAATTGGCAGGTAGGGCCACAAGTAAATAGGTGAGTGGATGGTGAATACTACATTAGTATAGATAAGAGGACTTGTACTGTAGTTTACAGTGATTAATTAAGAGGATTTTCCGGGTAGTATGATGTGTTTGGAGTTAGGCTAGAAAAAGGAGGAATTAATGTTTGTACTGTTTGTTATCATTGATATCGGCAGATATGCTTATAAGATTTGGATATTGGTCTGTAAGTAACAGATACACATATGTAGCATTGAATTGATGGGTTTACTTGGAATGGTAAACTTGAAATTGACGAGAGGAATGAAGAAAAAAAAAAAAAAAAAAAGAAAAGCTAGTAGTGTTGAATCAATATTTTTTTTGATAATAACAATTATTATTGACGGAAACTGAAGATAAATTTTGAAACTTTATTCATAAAGTATGTATGGAAAGAGAAGTGTGATTACTTCTTACTTTTTCCTTTCTTTTTCTTATTTTCCTAAGTGCGCACTAACTCAATCTAACATATCTTTTCTGTGAGAATGTGAAATAGGGGATAAGGGAAATATCTTCGGTTTTGTCAATCATAATTTTAATGAACAATTTAAATTTAAAAGCGGTTCGCTTACAGAGAGTTGTAGGAAGTTTTATAGAGAATTTGGTGGGGAGTTTTTGGTATTATTGATATACTGGTTAGCAATTGGCTATGATGAGGTAGGAAAATGAGAATGGAGTTAGGAAATATATAAATGGAATGGCCTGAATAAATAGAGATCTGGTACATTATTAGTATGGTTGTTGGGGCCACTATACGTAATAATTTTAAGAAAGTTTACTTGGAAAATCTTTGTTTATTCACTTGGAGTTTTATTTTCGTGTAACTGGGCAATGATGGTTGTTAATTGATTATTTTTTTGAGACTATGTTTCAATGCTATATGTATATGTATTATGTTTTATTTCATGCTTGGTTTGGTTTTATAAAAAGTTAGTTTAAGTAAGTTAGGATCGTTGAGTTTATAGTGCTTTGAGTAAAACACTATTGGACCGTAAAAGTGTCTAATAATGATATAATATTTGCTTTTGGGTTGATAAAATGCATGCCATATTAATTTTGAAAATGTGTTTTAATTGGATAATTGTGACGCCTTGTTTTGATTTAGTTTTGCGTAAACAGTTGGATTGATAGATTAAGTGATGTGGTTAATGAATTGGTTTTAAGTTTGGTTAGAATATTAGTTAACTTTTCAAATACAGGGGGCTTTATAAAAAAAAAAAAAAAAAAAAAAGCCCTTTCGTTCAGAAAGGAATTATAAAATTATTGAGGGAGGGTATGGAGACATAGGCTGTTGGGAAGGTTAGGTTGCTTGAAAAGCTTCGAATATATAAGTAGAGTATAACTAGATAGAAGTTTAAGGGAAAAACTGTGAATAGCAGCATATAGAAGAAATACATAGGGGGATAAAGGGCAGATCATGGGACATGAAGGGGGCAAGAAATAGGTGCTGTGAAAAACCAGCTTTAATTATATTAAAGGTGTTCATAAAAATTGAACAGGATCTCATGCTAAAAGGTGAGATAACGCAATTTGGACAAGATTGTGGTTGGAAATTTTAAATGTTGAAGATATAAGGCTTGAAACTTACGTAAAAAGTTCTATTTCATATAGGGTTGTATATATAAAGCTTGTAAAACATTATATCAACTTGGTTTATAGAAAACAAAGATCTATTTTTGTATGACGTATTTATAAGAAAAAATTTGATTGTACAAATTTTTTTATTGGCAAAGGAGGTAAATGTGGTTGTGTGGAATATGCGTTTCTTTGTGCTTATCTTGACTATTTATTCCTTTTACTGGGTGCACCCCTTCTTTACTTCTTCTAAATACGTTGTTCTCGTTGTTCGGGTTGTCTTGTATTGAGAAATGCGAGTGATTTCCTAATGCCAGTTGTACAAATACGATTTTACGAGCCATTTTGTTTATAATATGCATATTTTATATAGGAACTTGAGGAGCCAAGGAATATATAGTGGATTGCTATATAGTTTGGGGAAATGAAAGAAGAGTAGAAATGGTAAGTTAAAAAAGGGTTACAGTACATGGTACGAGGTATAGAGGTAAAATGGAAGAAGAAGTGGGTTGATTATATAGCTGGGGAAAGAGTTAAAGAAATAGAATGTTTAATTAAATTGGAGTTGGTTTGGGGAGGATTAGAAGAACTATGGAAGATTAGAGGAAAAAGAGGGAATAGAGTAAGGGGATTAGGAGTAAAGATTTTTCCTTTATAAGGAAAATTCTTTAATAAACATGGGGAGGTGTAACAGTATGTGTAGTTTGGGTTATAATTAGGATCTAGTGGGGAATTAGAGATACAGCACGATTGAGCATTATGAGTGAAAGCGGAGAGAGATGCTCAATCGTGACGTATTGTTGTTGTGAAGGGCAGTCAACATCCGATAGTCCAGCTGAGAAGACACGGCTTGTCATCTTGAGAATAAAGTATAAAGTTTTAGTACAGACCAAGTCTTGTTACTTCATTTGACACTACTACACTCTCTTGACCTAATATGTCACTTAAGCAGTGCCACTTCTGGGAATCCATACTCACGTTGCTGGCATAAACATTAACCAGCACGAATGGTAGACTGGATTGAACTCTTACCGCCTGTATTTGTATATCGTCACTGTCCCAACTGGACATGTCTAGCTCTGACGCCACCATGCTGTCGCGAATACGAATCGCCATTCCCAGATGTCGTTTGTTGTAGAAACATTTGTAGCCGGCAATTCGGAGTAGCTGATCACCCAGTCTTGTCTCCTGGAGCGCTACAATGTCATTCCTGTAAATCAGATTTTCTAAAATAGGACCCCGTTGTTTTACGTTGGCGCAGTTCCAATACAGAATACGGATATTCCTGAGGCCCAGACGGTCACACTTGAGTCTAAAACGTCTTAAACCACCACGCTTAACTTGTCGCTTGCAACCTGCACGGCACCCACGCCGTCTTGTAGGTTGACTGCCAACCGCTCGGAGAACACACGTTTTCCGCCATGTTGAAAAAACCGAAAACGACAAAAAACCATACACGCTGCGAAAATTCACTCTAGGATTGCTTCGCTTGATGCAAGAACTCGACACAAATACAACACGGCCGTCCGTCGCCATCTTGAAACGCACTACATCAGCCTTGTCATGAGAGCTTTCACTACATCAATCTTGTCATGAAAGCCTTCATTACATAAGCCTTGTCATGAAAGCCTTCATTACATAAGCCTTGTCATGAGAGCCTTCACTACATCAGCCTTGTCATAATATAGCTCGTCGTCCAGCTGAGTGGCTGCAGCCGGTCAACCAGCCGTTCCTGTTCTCGCCCACCCTCGTGATCTGCGCAGAACATCAATTATCTGTCCAAGACCTTCGTAGTTTAGAAATGTGGAAGCCACTCCACGCGGAATAAACTATTTCCAATTTTACACAGCACACTTTACGAGTTTGTCACAAACACAATTTGTTTTTCAGTACTTCTGTCCAGTCATCGGAACCCTGCCGTTGCAACCTCCACCTCCATTCTCATGCTGGAAGTCGTGATATCATACCCCAGACTCTCTTATTGTACACAATATCCCTTAATCCTTGCAATGAAGTTCTATCCAGTCATTTTATTTCACATCACAGATCCATCCATATATATTATCACATCCCCTAGGCATGGGATGTCACTTTGCATGTCAGTTGTTGCACGGATGCCTCGGTCTCAAAGGATATCCATTCCCGGCATCACCGGTCCAACATGACTATCACTCTATGTGAGAATGTCTTGTTGGTGGCACTTTTATCCATTCATGTTTCTGCACTCTTACCAGTTTCACAGAATTGTCTAATTGTATCTTCAGTTGTGTCATCCAAGAACTACCTTTCTTCATCTTGTGGTCCCTGGTTCCTTCCAATGTCTCATATAAAAGGTGCTCCTTGTCCACTACGACCCTATTGTGATTTTTTGCCTAAAGCACCTTGTGCTGATCATATATGGACGGCATAGCAAATATATTTTAGATGCAGACAAATGAGCGTGTTCTTTGAGCATCAAAACATAGCTCTCCTGGCATTGTTGTGTATCTGTTCGCACTTCTCCGGCTGGCTGTGCGATTTTGTCGGTCATCCCAGACCATACCCAATGGCTTAAATCATTTATTGTTGATAGAGAGTATTAAATGCAATTATTAAACAAGTAAAACAAATACGTTCAGCCCACATAGATGTAGTGTTACATAATGATGCTGGGTATTCTCTGGACTAGAGTGATTTGAATGGTTTGAAAAAGGCTACGACACTCATACAACTCATCACAAACATCAGATGCACTCGTAATATTTTTGCCACATTATGAGGATAAGAAAACTTGAACATTGTGAAATCTGAAAATTTGTATGTAACGAATGATAGAGGAAAACAGAGCGACAAGACTCTTGAGCGCCTTTTGTCGTGGCACATAAATGTGATCAGTCGGCAAGGAACATGATGAGAATCATTCTTACCAAGTCTCGATATACGATATAGCAAACAATATCCATGTGTTCTAAATATCTACACAACCCCTCTGTATGTCACATAACATAAACCCCTGTAGTGTGTAAATAAATGTCTTTGGGATGCCTTTCTAATGTGCAACAGTAAAATCCGTGCTTACATTTATTTATATCACGTATTATAGCAGTGACACCGCAGTCTCCTTTTCTTTCTACAAATAAGATTTGCAACAAAATATTCGTGAAATAAATTGTAGAATTCAGTTGTGTGTGTCTGCAATCATATCAAATACAACGTCAAATCATTTGATCAGAACGCCAGCATCGGCTTACACTCCATGGATTGTTGCTTGTGCCATCCAACACGACATGACAGTGGCTCGCACGCGATCATGTTCACATTACTCGCAGCCAGCAATAGCCAGTTTTTTTCCGCTCGCAAACGTCATTTACAATGAAAAAATAAGTTTTCCACAAGTAGTGATATAATGCCACGCCATTTTTCACCCCACATATAATCATACGATTAATGTGATTGGCTGCAGGGGTCTGCTCAATTATAAAAGTGACGGTAAATACATACATCCGTGAAGCCAGCTCTTCGTGCAGCTGGTTGAAAACAAATCAATTTCTTGTTCCTGGGGTAAAAATGTTTATGACCAGCAAATGCAGGGAAAATGTCATTTTAAACAAGATCGCGAGGTAAATAAATGCAATCAAGCACACACAAACGGGAATATTTCATAGAAAGAGGGACAGCTATTATCCAACAAATTCAATAATCCACATTTCATACTGACTTCGCAGCCGCCATCTTCCCTATCCTTTAAATGGTATAACCGTGCCTTCATCCGTGCCGTGGCCACATTTATTTCACTTCAATTCTCACTTTCGCTTGTTATTACATTCATGTTATTGATTACTTCAGATGTTACAATTTTAAGTTGTCACTTCATGTGTGTTACCTTGTTCTTCATGTCATATATGTCCAATGAGTTTTCCTGCTGTTATTATAACCTCATTTTTTGTTTGTTTACAGCGGCACTTAACTCGTTGAATCCAATGCTGCACAACATGCGTGTGACTAGAGACATCTTTGTTTTGACTCATTCTATACCAGTCAACTCATCACGAATTCATTGGTTCCCTTCATACGAGTCAACTCATCATGCATTTATTGGTCCCCCCATACAACTCAGCGTCATTTCATTGGTTACCCCTGTGGTATGTAAAATTGAAATGATGGGAGATAGATACCCCCAAATAGTTGTTGCCAACTACTCAAGGAAAACCAGAAATGGCTCGTCAGATTCCCTAGTTATTGAAAAGATCATCTGGTAAGTTTCCACTAGGTATAAAGTAAGGTTTTCAAGTAAAAGGCCAGGAGAGCACATGGAAGTCACTGCACTCAGAGATGACAAAGCTCACTCAGGTTTAACTGAAAGCGAGTAGTATCCCTGCAACACAGTGCTCTCCCGAACTGTTGTTAAATGATTTAGTATTATCACCTATTACTCACAGGTTAGACACAAGTCCACAAGAAAACTAAACAACTTTGTGTTATAAAATTATAATATTATAATGAAACAATATGGGGAAGAGTTATGCGCGATAGACATCTCAATTATACACAACCAAAATTCACAAAAAAGACATAAGTAGTTATAACTATCCATCACAGTTGATTCACTAAAATATTCTGATCCATCACAAGTGTTTAACTATAGTTTTCTGGTCCATCACAAGTAATTAACTATAATGTTCTGATCTAAAACTCTGGATCAATATGCAATATACTGTCACCATATAAGTTGACTTTCTTCTCTTCTAAGGCTAACAATATATTTTCTGGGTATTCCCTTTAGACTAGGACGGTTATAGAAATCTTTGGAAATCCTGGTTGTCTGTTCTAACCTATGGGAATTGGGCAAATATTGTTGACTGTTCTAATCCATAGTAAACCATGGAAATCAGACTAATATTGTTGTCTGTTCTAATCCATTGTAAACCATGACAATCATTATTATACTCAGCTTAAGTTTACAGGGCTGGGGTGGTTCTGAGTTCGAAGGGGTCAATTTGGTTCAATGGTCTTTTACACTTCCTGTAGCAGAAAGGTAAATTTACTCATCCTTCACTGAGGACTTCGACCCTCCGGATGATGATGTTCTTCGTTCAGGAACATACCCTATGTAGGTCATTCTGCCGCCATCCCCGATGTATCCAGGAATTTAGAATTTGTCTACATTAATTTCTCTGAGTCACACTGTATCTTGCCTCCTCAAGATTTTCGGCCGACTGCCGCGAAAATCTGACATCTGTTTGCAAATTACACCAGCCCATCCCAATTGTCACCTACGCTACAACAATACAACCACTCCTTTTTGGGTTTTCCAGGCGCCTTCGATTTAATCAGATTATGCAGGTGGCCTGCACTGTAAGGTTCTGAAAGCCGAGACGGGTTCGTCATTGTGCATTTCAGAATGCTGTAGTGGTGCAACACAACTATTGCACAACCCCATACAGCTCAGCGTCATTTCATTTGTTCCCCATACAACTCAACGTCATTTCATTGGTTACCCCATACAACTCAGTGTCATTTCATTGGTTTTCCCACACAACTCAACGTCATTTCATTGGTTCCCCCATACAACTCAGCGTCATTTCACTGGAACCTCTAAAGTCTGAGTGGGTTCGCCTGATGGCAAGGGACACTATTAATAGGGAAGCTAATCCACACGCAAAATTCAGTACATCACTACTATAAATAGTGTGTATGGGCTACGCTTGAGTTCAAAGCTAGCGAGCGCAAAAAAAAATTTCATTGGTTAACGTCATTTCATTGGTTCCTGCATACACCTCAGCGTTATTTCATTGGTTCCCCCATATAGCTCAGCGTCATTTCATTGGTTACCCCATACAACTCAGCTTCATTTCATTGGCACCCCCATAAAACTAAGCGTCATTTCATTGGCTACCCCATACAACTAAGCGTCATTTCATTGGTTACCCCATACAACTCAACGTCATTTCATTGTTTACTCCATACAACTCAGCGTCATTGCACTTCTTGTTCTTCTTCTTCTTCAGCGTTCCGAGCCATTGAGTTTCTTTACTGCAGATAAAATCCGTCTCCATTTACCTCTCTGGTTGACCTTTTTTTGCCAGTCGTTGTTTTCCAAGTGCTTGTAAGTCTATATATATATTATCTCTCCACCATCTTCTTGGTCTACCTCGGGGTCTACGGTCATTTATTTCCTGAGTGTAAACGAGTTTTGTTTCCCTATTGTCTTCCATTCTTTCTATATGCCCCAGCCATTGTAGTCTATTAGCCTTCATGATACCAGTGATTAGCGGGGACTTAAACAGATCATAAATGTTTTTGTTACTTCTTCTTTTCCACTCTCCATTTTGTGTATCCCTAATGGGCCCAAAGATACGTCTTAAAACTTTGTTCTCAAAGGTTTGTAACAAGGCTTCGTCTCCTTTCGTTGTACTCCAGGTTTCAGAGCCATACAGCACAACTGGTCTGATCAGTGTTTTGTATATTGTGATTTTGGTATTACGAGATAGCGCATTTGATTTTAGTAGATGTTGTAGTGCATAGTATATCTTATTTCCAGAGTTGATTCTAGTTTGTATTTCTTCCCTTATGATGTTGGAGCAGTTGAAGATTGTACCCAGGTATTTGTGTGTTTCCGTTCTTATAATGGTCATATTATCTACTTGTATGTGGCCAGAATTTTTAGCCATTCCTTCTCTTGAAATTACCATATATTCTGTCTTATCTGGGTTGATAACCAGCCTCATCTGTTGCGCTTTTTCCTTTAAGTGAGTCAATATTTCCAATGTCTTTTGTTAATTTTCCCCTATAATATCTATATCATCTGCATAACCAAGCAGTCTGAATGTTCCTCCAACATCAAATTCCTCCTTTATCTTCCTTACAACTTTTCTAGAGCCAGATTGAAGAGTATCGGCGATAGTGCATCACCTTGTTTCAAGCCAAATTTTATTTGGAAAGGGTCTGATTTCCTGCCTTTATTTGTTACTATATTATAAGTATCTTCCATGCATAGTCTGGTCATGCTAATTAACTTCCTTGGTATTCCAAATTCCTGCACAGCATTCCATAGACTATTCCTATGGACACTATCATAAGCTTTTTTTTAAAATCCACAAAAATGTTATGGAGGTGAGCTCTCTCTCTCTTTCTTGCTCTCTCTCTCTCTCTCTCTCTCTCTCTCTCTCTCTCTCTCTCTCTCTCTATCTCTATCTCTCTCTTTCTCTCTCTCTATCTCTCTCTATGTCTCTCTCTCTCTCTCTCTCTCTCTCTCTCACTCTCTTTCTCTTCTCTCTCTTTCTCTCATACAGAGTTAATCCATTTGACACCCCGGTCTTTCAGATAAGTGCGAAAATATAAGAACCTCCATGATCAAGGTGCATACATTTAAAATGCCTTACTTGTTGTAAACTGCACAGATTCAGATATTTATGATAGCTCGATTGTTGTAAATGATACATCCATCCATCATGTGCCATACCGATACGCGTGGGCGGTCATGTTTTGCCATCTCACTCGATCACCAGAGTTGTGGATCAGCTCTGTGTTCCTGTCTCGACCATGCCACGTGGCCAAGCCATCCAGGTATTTATTTCTCGGTCTTCCCCTTGGTCTGTTCCCTTCGATCTTGCCAGTCGTCACCAAGTTCTCCAATTTATTTCTTCTCATAACTGCCCCAAAAATTTTGACTGTCGACGTCTAATATATCTAATCAGTTTACGATCTTCATTTGTTTCTTGAAGGACTTGTTCATTGGGGGGGGGGGGGGGGGGGAGGGGGGGGGAGGGGGGGTGTTTGTCTGCCCATGGTATTCTTTGCATATCCCTCAGAAACTGCATTTCCACAGCCATCAGATGTTTTTCAGCTTGTCTGGTCATTGTCCACGCTTCACATCCATACAAAAGCATAAGTTCTATGTAGCACTTCAACACTTTTATTCTCATTTCAAATTGATATCTTTTTGTTGGTCAGTATGTTTTTCATCTTGCTAAAGGCTACCTTCGCTATGGCAATTCTTGTTCTAATCTCTTCAAGGCATCTCCCATCAGGTGTTATGACTGTTCCGAGATAATTGTACCGATTCACGTGTTTAAGAATATGCCCATCTACTCGTATATTACATTGCGGTATTTCCTTCTTCCCAGTGACGACCATAATCTGTGTCTTCTTACAATTCAATCCTAACCCTTGTTTTTCACTGTGTGCAACAATCGCATCTATTAAATGTTGCAGGTCCTGTTCATTGTCTGCAATCAAGATTGTATTATCTGCATATCTAATGTTATTGGTGTATCGTCCCCCAATGTTGATTCCTTACATATCTTCTATATTCCTGAATATATTTTCACTGTACAGGTAAAACAGATCTGGAGACATTACACAACCGTGTCTCACACCTCTCTAAATAGAGTGATATTGGCTTACTTCATTATCAATCTTTATGGCAGCTTGTTGTTTCCAATATATGTTTTTTTTTTTAAAGAAGTCTAAGGTCTGTTCCATCAATTTGTAGGTCTTTAAGCATCCTTATCATGTCGACATGCCCTACTTTATCGAAAGCCTTTGTGTAGTCAATAAAGCAAAGGTGTAGATCTTTGTTTACTTCTATCCATCCATCCATCATGTGCCATGCCGGCAAGCGTGGGCGGTCATGTTCTGCCATCCCACTCGATCACCAGAGTCGTGGATCAGCTCCGTGTTTCTGTCTCGACCATGCCACAAGGCCAAGCCATCCAGGTACTTGCTTCTAGGTCTTCCCCTTGGTCTGTTCCCCTCGATCTTACCAGTTGTCACCAAATTCTCCAATCCATTTCTTCTCATAACATGCCCAAAAAATTTTGACTGTCTACGTCTAATTTCTCTAATCAATTTACGATCTTCATTTGTTTCTTGAAGGACTTGTTCATTGGTCTTTCTGGCTGTCCATGGTATTCTTTGCATTTTCCTCAGAAACCACATCTCTACAGCCATCAGATGTTTTTCAGCCTGACTGCTCATTGTCCACGCTTCACATCCATACAAAAGTACAGGTTCAATGTAGCATCTCAACACTCTATTTCTATAGAACGTTCAATTACTGAGCGCAGCATATACACAGCATTTACTGTGCCCTAGTCTTCTACAAATCTACATTTTTCTTCTCCTATTTTAGGTTGTATTTTCTTCCTAACTCTTTGCATGATAATTCTTAGCACAATCTTCGTGATGTGACTCATTTTACTAATTGTTCGATGTTGATCACATTGTAAATTTTACAGATGCAGAAATAGAACCCCCCCCCCCCCCCCCCGGTTGTTGTTTAACCTACAAATGCAGATGTTTAACTAGTCATCAAATGAACCTCACTTCACATGGAACCATTCAGTCCACAAGTGTTCGTGTCCCACCTCAGTATCTCCCTCAGCGTGTAGCGGTAGAGGACACCAGTTCTCTGTTGGTTATCTATTCTTCTCTCGCCCTCTGCATAATGCTTTTGTCTGACTTGACTCCTTTTGACTTGATGTTCTTTGTCCGGTCCATTGCTCGCCAGCTTCCCACAGAAGCCGGCCTGGAAGCCCATCGGCTTATTCTTTTCCCTTTACACCCTGAAGTCAGGTCTTAGTCAGAAATGAATATGCTACCGTATAACATTAGACAGTAGAACATTGGGCGGCGCTCACCAACCCAGACAGCCCACACTGTGCCAACTGCTTTCCGTCGAGGAGCGCAATTAGGAGGGTAGAAGCATTATTCTGGTGCGAGAAAATGCAACCTTAAGACTAAATGTCATAACAGGACAGAGCAGGCCCTAAGCCTTGGTTGGCAACTGGCCTAGGATTGAAGCTCGAATAAGAAGACAGGGCATTGCTTTGCTGACCCGACAGCTTCTGCAGCTTGTCTTATTCCGGATGTATTGGTGTTACCTTTGCTCTGGAGTAAATTAGGCAGGCCGGGAGATGGATCATGGGACGCATGGGCAACATGTGGTCTCTTTAATTCAGCTTTGTGCTATGTAGAGATCACATTCACTACCACCGTAGATTGTTGTTATTGTGACTTATTAAAGCACATTGTAACAAACTATCTGTCAATACGGCAAGGTGCAAGTCACACCTTTGGATTGGCACCCAAAAAAAAAAAAAACACGAATGATTTAAAAGTAAACTTGTAAAATCCCTCAAATATTGGAATTCATACAGATGTAGTTTTTTTACGAAAATGGTATGAGTTCCGAAATGGTATGGGTATGGGTATGGGTTTCACAAAGCAATGGCAAACTACTGAACGTAAACTTGCCAAGAAATCACAACAGCAAAAAATGCTGGTGTTGACTGAGACTTCCTGTAAAGCTCATGTGTCAAACTCAAGGCCCGCGGGCCACATCCGGCCCGCCATACAATCATATCAGGCTCGAGAGGACTCAACCGACGTACAAATATATTCGTCCCAAGAGAAAATTTTAGGTAAAAATATATTTTTTATGATCACGATATAAAATGCAAATCAAATTCCCTAATTAGCAGCCTTCCGAATGATAGGCTGCTTGAGAACTTTATCGCTTCGATCAGAATAAGCGAAAACAAAAGTTGTGAACTGAGTTAGTGTTCGTCGTTATAGTTACCTAGCAACGTTCAGATGCTCGTTTTAGACTTCTTTTTTTTTTTGTTGCATATCCTTTACAGGACATCGCTGTCAACACCAACATCTTTCAGCTGTATGTTGATTTCTTGGCGAGATTACGCTCAGTAGTTTGCCATTGCTTTCTGAGCGGCCGGCTCACATACCCCGTAAGTTACCGATGCGATTCGAACCTCTGCTGATTCTCACCGTCATGGCGTCACCGACGAGAGTATACGAGATTACGGAGAAAAGTCATAACCTCTAAGCCACGAAGCCGGCCGTTTTAGACTGGCGCATAAAAATGAAAGTAGTGTAATGCCCGGATATTACATCACCGTTTCCCTCTACGGATAACCTGATATCAATCAAGCGTCTGTCGGTAGATGCATAATCTTTTAAAATCAAAGCTAGCCTTTAAAATGGCCAAGAGAAAAGTTGATTCTGAAAACAAAGCCTTTCAAAGCCGCTGGGAGGCTGAATATATGCTTACTACTATTGGCGGTAAACCTGTGTGTCTAATTTATGGAGATAATGTGGCTGTGATCAAAGAATATAATCTGAGACGGCACTGCGAGACTAAACATCAAGACAAGTTAAACAGCATGAATGCAGAGCAGAAGCTACAGAATGTAGTCGCTCCGGTGACAATCTTACTCGCCACGTAGGTCACGATCAATGGTTGTCACATCCCTCTAGGTGACATTTCGTCACTATGTCATAAGGTATAATTCAACCTATAGATGTTTTTCACCAAAAGCAAAATCACAAACTGATGCTGCAGTCAAAGCAAGTTTTATTGTGTCAGAGGAGATCGCAAAATCAGGCCAACCATTTACAGAAGGAGAGTTTCTGAAGCGCTGCATGATGAACGTGTGTGACGTCTTGTGTTCAGACAAAAAGCAAATGTTTGCAAAGGTAAGCCTTAGCAGAAATACGGTTGTTGATTGGGTTTGTGAGATGGCCATTGATGTGAAAACACAGCTGATCGATACAGGCAAAGACTTTGTTGCATTCTCCCTTGCTGTCGATGAAAGTAATGTCACGATTGATAGTGCACAGCTCGCTATCTTCATCAGTGGAGTGGACTCCAGTTTGAATGTTACAGAAGAAATATTGGACATGAAATCCATGCATGGGAAACGACAGGAAAAGACATTTTTGACAAGTCTGCCAAAGTTTAACCAACATGAATCTGCCTTGGGACAAACTCGTTGGACTGACTACATATGAAGCACCGGAAATGTGTGGCGAAAAAAGTAGCCTAGTTAGAAGGATGCGATTAAAGATGCAGGAGAACTGTATTGGTGATATGATAGCATATCACTGCATCATATACCAAGGAACGCTGTGTGGTAAATTCCTCAACATGGAAGATGTAATGAGCACTGTGACACAACCCGTCAACTTTATCAGAGCCAGTGGTTTAAATCACAGCCAATTTCAGTCTTTTTTGCAGGAAATAGAGTCGGCGTTCAGTGACATGCCTTATCATACATAGGTGCGGTGGCTAAGTCGGGGAAAAGTTATCAGTAGATTTTTTTCCATCTGATCCAGGAAATCTGTCGATTCATGGACAGTGAAGGAAAAGATACCACAGTTTTTCGGGATAAAAAGTGGAAATGTCAGTTGGCGTTTCTGTCTGATATAACCACTCATCTCAACGACTTGAACTTGCAGCTCCAGGGACGGGATCACATTATCACTGATATTCATGATGCAGTGAAGGCATTTCAAGTGAAGCTGCGCTTATGGGAGACACAAATGCACCAATGCAACCTGTCTCACTTTTCTTGTTGCCAGACAATGTTAAACCAAGTCAACGCTATGGTGTTTCCCAATGCACACTTTGCTGAAAAACTTAGCTTACTTCTCGCCCTGTTCGCGCGACGCTTTAGTGACTTTGAAGTACATGGAAGTAATTTCGAGCTGTTTCGTAATCAATTTGTCATAGATGTGGAAACTTCACCTGTATATTTGCAGATGGAGTTAATAGAGCTGCAGTGTAATGGGACACTAAAGGCAAAGTACGACACTGTGGGGGCTTGCACAGTTCACTCGTTTCATTCCTGAAGAGATGCTCCGGGTTTGTCTACATGCGGCTCGAACCTTGAGCATGTTTGGTAGCACATATCAACAAAATCAACAAAACATCACACAAGAGTTGTCTCGCTGATGAACACTTGCAGTCCATCATGAGAATCTCAATGACACAAAGCATTACTCCCAACATAAACGAACTTGTAGCCAAGAGAAGATGCCAAACATTGTGCTCTGGCAAATTGACATATGAGTGAAAATGAGCATACCAAAGATGTTTTATTATTAAAAAAATTTATGTTTAAATTTATATTAATGTTTTAAAAAGGTTTAATTTTCGGCTTATTGAATGTTTATCCTGTCCGGCCCTCAACCTTACCTGTGATTTGAGTTTTGGCCCGCTGAGCGATTGAATTTGACACCCCTGCTGTAAAGGATTTGCAGGAACTTAACAGATGAAGAAGTTTAAGAACCTTCCTTTATCGTCGTTAAGATCCCTCTGCTGCTGTAAATCGTAAAGATGCAGACGATGAAAAAGATCTTCAGTTGTTGTAAATTGTATAGACTAGGTTATAATTTGTCGTTCCCTGAAAAATTCAACACATATAAAAGCGACCCAAAATAGTACTTATCGCTACATAAGTATCTATGTGGATGCTGAAGGCAAGTGAAAACGATCACATTAATCGTCCTCATATACAGTTAGATCAGTGACAAAGTCTTGTTTATTTGTAAGCGATGTTGAATGGTGTACTAGTCCTTGGATTGAATCGCCTAACCTGACATGACATGATGTAAACACACCGGATAGGAACCCATCACCACGGACAATGACAGCCTCCTGTCACCGAATCAGTGTGCCACAGTTTAGTGACGGAATCAATATGACTGTCGTGCCTGTTGACACCTATCGTCTCGTCTGCATATATTCTTGAATGTTGAGTCATGCTGGGTCGTAATCTGTGTTTGTTGTTGATGTTTTTTTTTTTTTTAAATTCCTTTTTATTAAATGAAAACAGTAATAAAGTGTAGGGATGTGTGAGGTATAACATTATCCTTACAACTCAGTGTGTGTATATTTTCATTTCGTGAAAACATTACGTAGCAATGGAATCATCTCAGGCAAATGACGAACAGTTAGTTAGTTAGTTAGTTAGTTAGTTAGTTAGTTAGTTAGTTAGTTAGTTAGTTAGTTAGTTAGTTAGTTAGTTAGTCGAGGTTCCAACTTCACTACAAAGGGTCGTCCCCATTATGCTCCGTTCCTGTGTCAGTGAATATCACACAAAATGCTCCCCACTGTCCAGTGTGAAAAGTGGAACAGACAGGAGTCTCGGAAATCCAACAGCCTGCACACTTACACTGTGCATGATGCCGCCAGAATGCCAATACAAAATTCCTCCGCGAAAACCACAGTTCATCGTCGATGGAATCGGCAGTCACCAGAAAGACCTCATTGACCCGGGTTTTCTCACACGGCTCTGTCTCTATCCACAGGGTGACCCGTTGAAAGCGTCGCATAGAGCACGAACTCCTCAGCTCCAGCGCCGACTCCCAGTAGTCGAACAAAGACCAACAAGACATATAAACTAGTAAACTACTCTTGTACACACCTTTAGGTTCGTGGGCGTGTGGTTAGACTCACATTCTCATAGATCAATCAGCACATGGGTCATGTGGCAAGTAGAACGTGGTATTAGACCCACATTCTCATAGATCAATCAGCACTCGGTGGGTCACGTGGTAAGTATAACGTGGTGTTAGACCCACATTCTCATAGATCAATCGGCACTCGGTGGGTCACGTGGTAAGTATAACGTGGTGTTAGACCCACATTCTCATAGATCAATCAGCACTCGGTGGGTCACGTGGTTAGTATAACGTGGTGTTAGACCCACATTCTCATAGATCAATCGGCACTCGTGGATCACGTGGTAAGTATAACGTCGACCTCCTTTATTTTCCAAGACATTTTCTAGTACCCACTTTAGGTTGGGTCGACTTTGGAGCCCAGGTTATTTTTAAAATTTCGCCTCGATCCGAATGTGAACCCATGCCCACCAAACCGACAGGCAAGCATTGTAGCCACTGTGTTACCGCGGCTCTCTCTCTCTCTCTCTCTTGGTCTGTGCTGTTCGGCTAAATCCATTGCATGTGTGCTCTGCTCTCTACTCTGTTGACGCTGCACCGGTGACTAGTGTCAATGCTGTTTGTGATATGCTGTTTGTTTGTGGTATACTGTTTTGGTATACTTTTTGTGATATGCTGTTTGTTTGTGGTATGCTGTTTGTGGTATGCTGTTTGTGATATGCCGTTTGTGGTTTGCTGTTTGTGATTTGCTGTTTGTGGTATGGTGTTTGTGATATGCTGTTTGTCATATGCTGTTTGTGATATGCTGTTTGTGATATGCTATTTGTGATATTCTGTTTGTGATATTCTGTTTGTGATATGCTGTTTGTGGTGTGCTGTTTGTGATATGCCGTTTGTGGTATTCTGTTTGTGATTTGCTGTTTGTGGTAAGCTGTTTGTGGTATGATGTTTGTGATATGCTGTTTGTGATATGCTGTTTGTGATATGCTGTTTGTGATATGCTGTTTGTTTGTGATATGCTGTTTGTGATATGCTGTTTGTTTGTGATATGCTGTTTGTGATAAGCTGTTTGTTTGTGGTATGATGTTTGTGATATGCTGTTTGTGATATGCTGTTTGTTTGTGGTATGCTGTTTGTGGTATGTTGTTCGTGATTTGCTGTTTGTGATGTGTTGTTTGTGGGTAGTTAAGGCCTGCGCTGTGCATGTTATTCGTTCCTCTATTAATGTAGATATACGCACTGCCTAGTCATATAATGATGTGATAACTGCAGTAACAAGCGTACAATCTTCTTCATCGCCAATCTACGTTCTTTCTTAGTGCACCAAAGACTGCATGAAGCCACACCTTCTTTCTTAGTATAACACTGGATTCGAATCCCTTATATATTAATGACTAGGGGAAGAAACGTGTACTTTCACAGCTGTTTAAACAGACTCCCTCTCCTCTAAACTTCGCTGCAGTTTTTGAAAAGTAACCGATCTACTTCTTCATGGCAACTGCCGGCCTAGAGCAGACCTTTCTCATCATGGAGCTGGAACCATCTCTGTGATTTGAAATGTTAGTGGGGTTGCTGATGCTTATATTGTTACTTCTTGCCCTATTGTTGAAGCTTTTCACACATCGCTTTATCTTACTTTCTCTGTCTGTCTCTCTCTCTCTCTCTCTCTCTCTCTCTCTCTCTCTCTCTCTCTCTCTCTCTCTCTCTCTCTCTCTCCCCCCCCCCCCCCACCACACACACATGTAAGGCTAATTCTCATCTCTTCAACCTCGTCTGTTGATATGATCCCTAAGTTGTGTCGTCTCATTATGTTCTCACCCGTGATCTAGTCAGTCCTGCAGATGTTTGTATTCTGCCCAGTTCCCCAATGGATAATTTAAAACGAATGAATATTCGGACTTTTTATTTATTTAATGTGAAGTTCCCCTTTATTCTCTAATTGTTATCAACAGTGCCAGAACAGAACTACTTTTTTTTTTTTTTTTTCTGTTCGTGTCTTGCTCTGAACCAGCATTGGTGTTTATCACCATGGGAATATGCTCGTCGAAGGCGCATCTTGCTGGTTCCGTGATCAGACGTGTGAACTCGATCAGCTGGTTTCATTGCCGCCATGTTATACTACCATCATTCTCACAGGGGGCCAGAGTGGAGCTGTGGAAATTCATTATCGTAGCTTTAGTCGCTGGAAAATAAAATTGTGTCTGGTCCACGGCAACTTTCTCCAGGCAACAATGGACATCTCTCCCTGAGTACTAGAGCACAATCGCTGATGCAGAGGACACTGACTTGTCTTCACCTTGCCTATTGCGTATAATGAGAATGGAGAATGAGATGACACCTTCTATGTTATGCTCTTGCTTTCGCCTTACCGTGATGAAAGAAAAACCATTATCATGTCACAGTACTTGATACATGGTTAGTGTAATCACACGCTGTGTTGTGTATACTGGGAATGAAAGAATCATACATTCCTTGTCCGTATAAATCATCTTAGTTTTTGCACGGTTAACACGGTTGTTCTTGATTTAAGTATTACATACAGATTCATGGTATGTGGTTTAACCATTCAATATATTCTTGTCTATAAGTCGGAGCTAAATCGTGCTTGCAATTTTTTTTTTCCTCGTTTCCATCCTGTTTCAGGATATTGCGGTCAACACCAGCATCTTTCAGCTGTATGTTGATTCCTAGGCTAGATTACGCTCATCAGCACGCCACGACTTTCTGAGCGACCGGCTCCATACTCTCATAAGTCACTTTTGCGATTCGAACCACTGCTAATTCTTGTCGCGTCACGTGACGAGCGTGCTTGCAATCCCCTGTAAATATAGCTAAGTGTCAGCTAAGCTACGATATCCTATCTAATCGCAAGCCACAAT
This sequence comes from Cepaea hortensis, assembly GCA_963921405.1. Lineage (NCBI taxonomy): Eukaryota > Metazoa > Mollusca > Gastropoda > Stylommatophora > Helicidae > Cepaea > Cepaea hortensis. The sequence continues at coordinate 105,696,638 of OY992878.1, read as the reverse complement.
GTGTACACTATTCATGGACTTGATGATATACAAAATGTCTTCTTAAGGTGTCTAGTCTGAAGAAGGCATTGGCGATCACTGACTCTGCAATCTGTTCTCATGTATGATATGTTTATCAAGTACGTGGTGCGTATTTCATATTTGTGTGTGTGTGTGTGTGTGTGTTGCCAACTGTTTAAGCATGCATCCCTTATGTGACAACACAAGGATGTGAATATCAGATCATGTCAACATTATCATCTGCGATGCGGACTGACCTGGGCGATGAACGCTCTCCGCATTTTGTGATCTCCAACAGAATTCACCAATCATGTGCTGACTTTTGTCCATGTCATTACAGAAGCCTGTCCAGAATCTCCTCGTGCTCTCTTGCGCTGTAAGTAAATACAAGTCAGGGATCTTCTTCACGCCTTGAGACGTATTTGGTATATGGTGCTAGCCCCGTGTTGTATAGACCAGTGTGCACTCGGTGCATGATGGGATATATGGTGCTAGCGCCATGTTGTATAGACCAATGTGCACTCGGTGCATGATGGGATATATGGTGCTAGCCCCCTGTTGTATAGACCAGTGTGCACTCGGTGCATGATGGGATATATGGTGCTAGCGCCATGTTGTATAGACCAATGTGCACTCGGTGCATGATGGGATATATGGTGCTAGCCCCATGTTGTACAGACCAATGTGCACTCTGTGCATGATGGGATATATGGTGCTAGCCCCATGTTGTACAGACCAATGTGCACTCGGTGCATGATGGGATATATGGTGCTAGCGCCATGTTGTATAGACCAATGTGCACTCGGTGCATGATGGGATATATGGTGCCAGCCCCATGTTGTACAGACCAATGTGCACTCGGTGCATGATGGGATATATGGTGCTAGCCCCATGTTGTACAGACCAATGTGCACTCGGTGCATGATGGGATATATGGTGCTAGCCCCATGTTGTACAGACCAATGTGCACTCGGTGCATGATGGGATTGATATCTCGCCAGTAGCCTTTGCTTCCAAGACCAATTTAACAAACTCCGGCTGTGACCGGGATTCGAACACATGACACCGGGCGGACAGACAAGCGAGCTGGTCACTACACTCCCGGCGTGCCCGTCCTCTAGATCTGTTCCATAAATCTACCATTGGTCACTGTGTGTTCCAGTTGCTCATACCTGGTAACTAACTGTCACGGGTTCATGGACCTATGTGAAAATTGCCTCTTATAACATGTACACGCGTATATCTTCGTCTTCCCAAATGATGGTGACCATGTCACAAATATCTTCCTCATGGTGACCATGTCACAAATTCTAAACGGGAAAATCGAAGTCTTTGAGTTGACACGTTATTTAAAAACCTCACGATACTTTCATTACGACTGCCTTTGATTCACAACAAGGCGGATTTGTGAAAATGACCTGGGCTGTCAGGTCGATCCAGTCAACATGGGTACAGAAAATGTCTTAGGAAATAACTAGTGAATTATTGACCTGTGTATTATTGACTACTTCACCCATTTTGTGTGTGTGTGTGTGTGTGTGTGTGTGTGTGTGTGCGTGCGCGCGCACGCGCGCGCCCATCCGGAGATTATCCGCCACATCCTGCACCCATCTTCTCTTTGGTCTTCCTTCCCAGGCATATACCCATCCATTATTGTTCTCTCTAAACTGTCGTGGCGTTTCAAGTGACCAAAATATTTCAATTTTCTTTGTTTTATCGATTTTAATAGCCATCCTTCTTCAATATTCAGCCCTTGAAGTATTGATGCATTTGTTCTTTTCTTTACCCAAGATATTCTTAGAACTCGTCTATAACAATTATATTCAAAGGCATTTATGCGCTGTTCAGCTTGTTTAGTAAGTGTCCAGGTTTCACAGGCGTATGTTGCAATGGGAAAGATGCATGCTCTTAAAAATCTAATTTTTGAAGTTCTGTCTGTCCCACTCCATAATTTTTTCAGTTGTTTTAGTCTTTGGAGATCAATTGATAATCGTCGTTTCATTTCTTTCATTGTGTCACCGTTGTTGGTAATCAATGACCAAAAATATTCAAAATGTTCCACCACCTCGAATTTTTCCTCATTAACATATACAGTATTTCTTTCTCCATAGTAGTTTTATCTGTATGCATTATCTTTGTTTTTTGCTATGTTAAGATATAAGTTGTGATTTTCACTATTCAATTGGGTTGATGCTATTAGGTTTTCTATACCATTCTGTGTTGTGGATAGCAACACTGTATCATCAGCATACTGAATCTCTGGGTCTCATGACCACCGATATTTAGGGCATCATGTTTATAATATCATCTCTTACATTTCTCATTATATTTTCGGCGTACAGGTTAAACAAATAAGGGGACAGCACACATTCCTGCCGGACTCCTTGCTTGATGTCAAACCAATCTAATGTTTCGCCATCTATTCTAACCGCTGCTTGTTGGTCTAGATAGAGCATTCTTATGAGTTGTATTACATGTGGTGGAAAGCCCATATTCCTCATAATTTCCCAAAATGTATGATGTTGTCCACAGTCAAATGCCTTTGAATAATCCACAAAACATGAGAATAGGTTTACATTAAATTCTCTGCACTTCTCTATTATTAAACGCATGTTGAGAATGTGATCTCTTGTTCGTCTTCCTTGTCTAAATCCAGCTTGAACCACATTAATTTCTTCTTCCATTTTCTTAGGAAGTCTTCCCATTATGATTTTAGTAGAATTTTACTTGCATGACTGACCAGGGCAACAGTTCTATAGTTGGTGCTTATATATATATATATATATATATATATATATATATATATATATATATATATATATATATATATATATATATATATATATATATATATATATATATATATATATATATATATATATATTGTGTGTGTGTGTATCATCATCATCAAGTGAAGTGCCGACTGGCGTAGGCGTTCATGGCTCTCCACGGATCTGTCTTTGGTTTTCTGGATCAACTTTACTATTGATATTCCTCTATGCCACCGTCGCAATCCATCCAGCATCATTTCTAGTTGTCTGCCTCTGCCTCTCTTCTTCTGGATCTTTCCAGTTGTCACGATGTTCTCCAGCGCCTCTCTTCTCATCACATGACCAAAACAAGCTGTTTGTCTTTTTCTTATTGTTGTATATAACGTTCTATTTTCGCCAGCCTCTTTAACGCAGTCTTCGTTAGTTACTCTGGCAGTCCAAGGAATTCGCAACATTCGTCTAAGGAACTACATCTCTGTTGCTTCCAGTCTCTTTCTAATTTGTTCATTATATTCCAAGATTCACAGCCATACAACAAAACAGGTTCTATATAGATCTTCAGCACTCTCTTACATTCAATGATAGCGTCTTATTGCATAAGATATTCTTCATTTTTTAATGCAGCCTTTGCTTGCCCTATTCTGCTCTTAATCTCTGTTGTGCATCTTCCATCTGATGTTATAAATGTCCCTAGATATTTAAAACTATCCACTTGGTGAAGAATTTTACTTTCTCTCACTATTTCACATTTGGGTGTCACCTATTTCTTTGATATCACCATTGTTACTGTTTTCTTGATATTCAAGGAGAGACCTTTCTTTGCACCCTCTGTTACTACAATGCCCAACAATTGTTGTAGATCTGTTACGTTATCAGCTATCAGTACTGTGTCATCTGCATAGCGTATATTATATATATTATAACCTGCAAATATTATTCCTGGCTTTTCTTTGATCTCTATCATTATTACTTCGCTATAGAGGTAGAAGAGATCCGGTGACAACACACACACACACACACACACACACACACACACACACACACACACACACACACACACATATATATATATATATCACCAGCATTTTTCAGCGGCGGTAGATGTACTAGGCACATTTTACGTTCAGTAGTTTGCCATTGCTGTCTGAATGACCCGGCTTCCATACCAACACGTCATAACACAACGCTACACTGCCTGCTGCACAAATCGGTCGCGGCTGCGTTTCGAACGCATGGTAAGCGGCCTACAAACCGCGTTCGCAAGCCTCTGGCCACGGAGCACGGCTAGAGGAGACACACACACACAATCACACACACACGTATATATATATATATATATATATATATATATATATATATATATATATATATATATATATATATATATATATATATATATATATATATATATATAATGTTTGCCAGATTATATAAATAGTGAGGCAAGGGCAAGAGCCAGCCAATCAACAGCTAACAGATCTCGCGTTGTAACGAGCTAAAAGAAGAGAACATTCTCGCGGCAATATTCCTGGCCAGTGAGGGCAACCGGAAAATTGGACGCTGGAGTGTTGGCAGAACGCGTCCATTATAGCGGAAACCCGTGATCTGATAGACAAATGAAGTGTAGGTCGCACAAAATCGCTTCACCTTTTGTTGATCCCCCGATGGAATCTTACGCCTGGCATTGATGCAAATTGAAATGTTTAGTGCAAATGTAAAAATGATGTATTTATGTGCCCAGAATGTGACAGTTCTGTATTCGATAAACTCCGCCTTCTTGGGCACGGAAATGGACGGACATAGCAACCATGTTCTATGAGCTATGTTGTTGCAGGTCCTTGGCAGGACGTTGTGATCAAGCCTAGGTTGATTTGCTAGACACTTTTACGTTCAGTAGTTTGCCATTGATTTCTGGGTGAAAAGGCCACGTTTAAATCCAACTGACCAGCGTGTGGTATGAAAACACTACTCGGCCGTCAGCGCACAGGAAGTTCAAGCGCAAACGTGTTAAACTTCTCGGCCAGGCCGACCTGTCTGTGCTGTGTTGTGAGTTCTTATTGTTTCCGATGAATATTGCAGATGTGCGCTACTCTCACTGTATCTGATACAGCGTATCAATTCCTTCCTTTTATAGTAAATTTTAAAATGTCAATACATGCAAAACAGTCAGTGAATGGGATCTACATGTCAAAATATCATAACTTGCAACATACGCTGGTGAATAAAAACTAAATGTTAAAACATCTTAACTTGCAACAAATGCTGGTGAATAAGAAATGAATGTTAAAATATCATAACTTGCAACAAACGCAGTGGAATGAGAAATAATGTCAAAATAGGATTATTTGCAACAACTGCTGTTGAATGAGACATAGATGTCAAATATCATTACATGTAACAAACGCCAGTAAATAATAAATGCATGTCAAATATCATTACTTCTAACAATCAGTGGTGAATGGAAAATCAATGTTAGCTAGTGTTAACATTTTACTCATCCCGCCCTTCGTTCTTGTTTCTCTTACGATATGAATGGGTGGCGCTAAGTTGGGAAATATGCTTACATCTCATTATGTTAGACTTTGGCATGTATTGAAGTAAGGCTTCATTCCTGTAGATAGACTCCACACATTGTACGGAGTTAAGTCTACTTGCAATTACGTGTTCCTCTAACAATGTTACCAACACAGAACAGTTACGGTCTACTCTATGTGATGTTCAAACCGCTGTTAGATGTTACCGTGCACTCTAGACTTCTGGTTTGTCCCCCTTATCCATTGCCCAGGAGATCATGGGATGTGTGAAATTAGAAACCAACGATCATTCTGACAAGGTCCCAGCCATATGCTGGGTGTCAACCAGCTAACATCCGCTTCAACTGAATCCCCTCGCTCACCTTTGTCCTAGTTTGTTCTTGTAGTAAAGAAAGCAATGTCCTCAATTTCAGGTGGTCTGGCAGAGTCCTAGAGGCAAGATTCTGACACTGGACGACCGTAGAATCATCTTCGACGACCGAGTTAGCCTGGAGAGACCATACGTGAAGGAGTGGAACCTGCACCTGCACAACGTGAAGGTATCCGACGCCGGCATCTACCAGTGCCAGATTAACACAGACCCGGTGCAGATCAGAGAAGTGATGCTACACGTGAACGGTGAGTCCTGGTCGTGGTCAGACAGAGTTACAGTCATGGCGGAAGTCAGTGTTACGGTCACTAGTTACGTTATTGTTAAACACACTCTTTTAAATTGTTGTCAAAATATTTGTTGCAGACATTGTTAATATCTTGTTAGAGCCATCTATATGTTGTAGACATCTTTATGTTGCAGACATTGTTAATATCTTGTTAGAGCCATCTGTATGTTGTAGACATCTTTATGTTGCAGACATTGTTAATATCTTGTTAGAGCCATCTGTATGTTGTAGACATCTTTATGTTGCAGACATTGTTAATATCTTGTTAGAGCCATCTGTATGTTGTAGACATCTTTATGTTGCTGACATTGTTAATATCTTGTTAGAGCCATCTGTATGTTGTAGACATCTTTATGTTGCAGACATTGTTAATATCTTGTTAGAGCTATCTGTATGTTGTAGACATCTTTATGTTGCTGACATTGTTAATATCTTGTTAGAGCCATCTGTATGTTGTAGACATCTTTATGTTGCAGACATTGTTAATATCTTGTTAGAGCCATCTGTATGTTGTAGACATCTGTCTGTTGTAGCCATATGTATGTTGTAGACATCTTTATGTTGCAGACATTGTTAATATCTTGTTACAGCCATCTGTATGTTGTAGACATCTGTATGTTGTAGCCATCTGTATGTTGTAGACATCTTTATGTTGCTGACATTGTTAATATCTTGTTTGAGTCATCTTTGTAGTCATTTTTATATTAATTTTTATAGTCATCTTCATGAGCAGGCTCTGTGATGAACAGGTTACGGACACAATGCGTAATCCCGCATACCGCGTAAGAAACACAGCTACGTACGATTTGGCAGCAGGCCGCCTTGCCTGGTTTTCATAAAATGGTATGAGTTCTGTGGTTCAGAAAGCAATGGCAAACTACTGAACGTAAACTAGCCGAGAAATCCCAAACGGCCAAAACCTGCTGCGGTTGACTGCGACGTTCCATAAAGGGTATGCAACTAACTTTTTTGTTTTGTTTTAACGGATAGTCTTGGATAAAGTCATTGATGCAATTATTGTGAAAGTCATTAATAATGTCTTTGTTTTAGTCAGTGTTGTGTGTGTGTGTGTGTGTGTGCGTGCGTGCGTGCGCGTGCGTGCGGGTGTCCATGCGTGCGTGCGTGCGTGCGTGCATGTGTGTGTGTGTGTGTGTGTTGTTAGCTCGCCTTGAACTCAAGCGTTGTCCAAACACGTGCAACAACCTCTAGCGATCGTCACTACCGAATAGTGAGGTAGACTGATGTCTGTGTGTGGATTCGCTTTCTCTATTACTAGTGTCCCTGGCCATCAGGCGGACCCATTCCGACTTTTGAGGTACTTGTAATGCATGACACAAGTTCCCAAATTCAGTGTCGTTACTGTTAAAATTCTTTTTAAAGTGATTGTGGCAGTTAACGTTACATTTACTGTTGAAATCATTAAACTCACAATTACAGGCTTTGTTAGAATCATAGGTTAAGGAACATGATAGTTAAAGTCACTATTACAATTATAAAGGACCATTTTACACATCTCAAGACGGACTGGGCACATGTGCTAGATCAGTGTTTGTAGAGATCGAACTGCGCTTGATGTGGTCAGTGTCACACACACCGTCTTTACTTCCCACGGTATTTTTTGGTACCCATTTTAGCATTGATCAGTCTGTTAGCCCTGGTAACGTGTACACATGCTAGCCTTGATCAGTCTGTGAGCCCGGGTAACATGTACACATTCTAGCCTTGATGAACCTGAGTCCGAGTAACATGTACACATTCTAGCCTTGATGAACCTGAGTCCGGGTAACATGTACACATTCTAGACTTGATGAACCTGAGCCCGGGTAACATGTACACATTCTAGCCTTGATGAACCTGAGTCCGGGTAACATGTACAGATTCTAGCCTTGATGAACCTGAGCCCGGGTAACATGTACACATTCTAGCCTTGATGAACCTGTGAGCCCGGGTAACATGTACACATTCTAACCTTGATCAGTCTGTGAGCCAGGGTAACATGTACACATTCTAACCTTGATCAGTCTGTGAGCCCGGGTAACATGTACACATTCTAACCTTGATCAGTCTGTGAGCCTGGGTAACATGTACACATTCTAATCTTGATAAGTCTGTGAGCCCGGGTAGCATGTACATATTCTAGCCTTGATGAACCTGTGAGCCCGGGTAACATGTACACATTCTAACCTTGATCAGTCTGTGAGCCAGGGTAACATGTACACATTCTAACCTTGATCAGTCTGTGAGCCCGGGTAACATGTACACATTCTAACCTTGATCAGTCTGTAAGCCTGGGTAACATGTACACATTCTAACCTTGATCAGTCTGTGAGCCCGGGTAACATGTACACATTCTAGCCTTGATCAGTCTGTGAGCCCGGGTAACATGTACACATTCTAGCCTTGATGAACCTGTGAGCCCGGGTAACATGTACACATTCTAGCCTTGATGAACCTGTGAGCCCAGGTAACATGTACACATTCTAGCTTTGATGAACCTGTGAGCCCAGGTAACATGTGCACATTCTAGCCTTGTTCAGTCTGTGAGCCCGGGTAACATGTACACATTCTAGCCTTGATGAACCTGTGAGCCCGGGTAACATGTACACATTCTAGCCTTGATGAACCTGTGAGCCCGGGTAACATGTACACATTCTAGCCTTGATCAGTCTGTGAGCCCGGGTAACATGTACACATTGTAGCCTTGATGAACCTGTGAGCCCGGGTAACATGTACACATTCTAGCCTTGATGAACCTGTGAGCCCGGGTAACATGTACACATTCTAACCTTGATCAGTCTGTGAGCCAGGGTAACATGTCCACATTCTAACCTTGATCAGTCTGTGAGCCCGGGTAACATGTACACATTCTAACCTTGATCAGTCTGTGAGCCTGGGTAACATGTACACATTCTAATGTTGATCAGTCTGTGAGCCCGGGTAGCATGTACACATTCTAGCCTTGATGAACCTGTGAGCCCGGGTAACATGTACACATTCTAACCTTGATCACTCTGTGAGCCAGGGTAACATGTACACATTCTAACCTTGATCAGTCTGTGAGCCCGGGTAACATGTACACATTCTAACCTTGATCAGTCTGTGAGCCTGGGTAACATGTACAGATTCTAACCTTGATCAGTCTGTGAGCCCGGGTAACATGTACACATTCTAGCCTTGATCAGTCTGTGAGCCCGGGTAACATGTACACATTCTAGCCTTGATGAACCTGTGAGCCCGGGTAACATGTACACATTCTAGCCTTGATGAACTTGTAAGCCCAGGTAACATGTACACATTCTAGCTTTGATGAACCTGTGAGCCCGGGTAACATGTACACATTCTAGCCTTGTTCAGTCTGTGAGCCCGGGTAACATGTACACATTCTAGCCTTGGTGAACCTGTGAGCCCGGGTAACATGTACACATTCTAGCCTTGATGAACCTGTGAGCCCGGGTAACATGGACACATTCTAGCCTTGATGAACCTGTGAGCCCGGGTAACATGTACACATTCTAGCCTTGATCAGTCTGTGAGCCCGGGTAACATGTACACATTCTAGCCTTGATGAACCTGTGAGCCCGGGTAACATGTACACATTCTAGCCTTGATGAACCTGTGAGCCCTGGTAACATGTACACTTTCTAACCTTGATGAACCTGTGAGCCCAGGTAACATGTACACATTCTAACCTTGATCAGTCTGTGAGCCCGGGTAACATGTACACATTCTAGCCTTGATGAACCTGTGAGCCCGGGTAATATGTACACATTCTAGCCTTGATGAACCTGTGAGCCCAGGTAACATGTACACATTCAAGCCTTGATGAACCTGTGAGCCCGGATAACATGTGCACATTTTTGCCTTGATGAACCTGTGAGCCCGGGTAACATGTACACATTCTAACCTTGATCAGTCTGTGAGCCCAGGTAACATGTACACATTCTAGCCTTGATGAACCTGTGAGCCCGGAAACATGTACACATTTTTGCCTTGATGAACCTGTGAGCCCGGGTAACATGTACACATTCTAACCTTGATCAGTCTGTGAGCCCAGGTAACATGTACACATTCTAACCTTGATCAGTCTGTGAGCCCAGGTAACATGTACACATTCTAGCCTTGATGAACCTGTGAGCCCGGGTAACATGTACACATTCTAGCCTTAATGAACCTGTAAGCCCGGGTAACATGTACACATTCTAGCCTTGATGAACCTGTGAGCCCGGGTAACATGTACACATTCTAGCCTTGATGAACCTGTGAGCCCAGGTGACATGTACACATTCTAGCCTTGATCAGTCTGTGAGCCCTGGTAATATGTACACATTCTAGCCTTGATCAGCCTGTAAGCCCAGATAACATGTACACATTCTATCCTTGATCAGCTTGGGATCCCGGGTAACATGTACACATTCTAGCCTTGATCAGCCTGGGAGCCCAGGTAACATGTACACATTCTAGCCTTAATCAGCTTGGGATCCCGGGTATCATGTACACACCATAGCCTTGATCAGCTTTGGAGCCCATGAAACATGTACACATTCTAGCCTTGATCAGCCTGTAAGCCCAGATAACATGTACACATTCTAGCCTTGATCAGCTTGGGATCCCGGGTAACATGTACACACCATAGCCTTGATCAGCTTTGGAGCCCATGAAACATGTACACATTCTAGCCTTGATCAGCCTGTAAGTCCAGATAACATGTACACATTCTAGTCTTGATCAGCCTGTAAGCCCAGATAACATGTACACATTCTAGTCTTGATCAGCCTGGGAGCCCAGGTAACATGTACACATTCTAGCCTTGAACAGCCTGAGAACCCAGTTAACATGTACACATTCTAGCCTTAATCAGCTTGGGATCCCGGGTAACATGTACACACCATAGCCTTGACTAGCTTTGGAGCCCATGAAACATGTACACATTCTAACCTTGATCAGCCTGGGAGACCACGTAACATGTACACATTCTACCCTTGATCAGCCTGGGAGCCCAGATAACATGTACACATTCTAGCTTTGATCACCCTGGGAGCCCTGGTAACATGTACACACCATATCCTTGATCAGCCTGGGAGCGCAGGTAACATGTAGACACCATAGCCTTGATCAGCCTGGGAGGCCAGATAACATGTACACATTCTAGCCTTGATCAGCCTGGGAGCCCAGGTAACATGTACACATTCTAACCTTGATCAGCCTGGGAACCCAGGTAACATGTACACTTCTAACCTTGATCAGCCTGGGAGCCCAGGTAACATGTACACATTCTAGTCTTGATCAGCGTGGGAGCCCAGGTAACATGTACACATTCTAGCTTTGATCAGCCTGGGAGCCCAGGTAACATGTACACACCATAGCCTTGATCAGCCTGGGAGGCTGGGTAACATTTACACATTCTTGCCTTGATCAGCCTGGGAGCCCGGGTAACATGTACACATTCTAGCCTTTATCGGCCTTGGAGCTCAGGTAACATGTACACATTCTAGCCTTGATCGGCCTGGGAGCCCAGGTAACGTGTACACATTCTAGCCTTGGTCAGCCTGGGAGCCCAGGTAACATGTACACATTCTAGCCTTGGTCAGCCTGTGAGCCCGGGTAACATGTACACATTCTAGCCTTGATCGGCCTGTGAGCCCGGGTAACATGTACACATTCTAGCCTTTATCGGCCTTGGAGCTCAGGTAACATGTACACATTCTAGCCTTGATCAGCCTGGGAGCCCGGGTAACATGTACACATTCTAGCCTTTATCGGCCTTGGAGCCCAGGTAATATGTACACATTCTAGCCTTGATCAGCCTGTGAGCCCGGTTAACATGTACATATTCTAGCCTTGATCAGCCTGTGAGCCCGGGTAACATGTACACATTCGATTCCGCCCTGGTGGGGGATCACACTCATGTCCACCGGGCCTGTAGGCCAGCCTCTAGTCACCACTTGGCAGCGGCCCGTGAAGTCGTTGTTAGGTTCGCTGAAATTGTTATTGTAAACATCTCGGTAAACTGGAGTTGTTAAAATCGTTCCTAAATTCATTGTTAAAGACATTGTTAACTCGTATTTAAATTCGTTGTTAAAGACATTGTTAAGTCATTGCTAAATTCATTGTTAAAGATACTGTTAACTCATTACTAAATTCATTGTTAAAGATATTGTTAACTCGTTGCTAAATTCATTGTTAAAGACATTGTTAAATCGTAACTAAATTCATTATTAAAGACATTGTTACACCGTTGCTAAATTCAAGCTTAAAGACATTGTTAACTGTTTGCTAAATTCAATGTTAAAGCAAATGTTACATCGTTGGTAAATTCGTGGCTAAACACATTGTTAAATCGTTGCTAAATTCATCGTTAAAGACATTGTTAAAATCTTTGTCAAAGTGTTTCCTCAAGCCCTTGCTTACATCATTGTTTACACCATTGTTAAACTTCTTGCTGACGTTATTACTACAATTTTCTTAACTTTATTGTTAAAATTAATATCTTTGTCGATGTATTTGTTAACACCGTTGCGAAAATATGTAACATAATTGTTACAGTCATTGTTAAAGGCATTATTAAAATCATCGTTAAAGGCATTATTAAAATCATCGTTAAAGTCATTATTAAAATCATCGTTAAAGACATGATTAAAATCATTCTTAAAGTCCTTGCTAATATCATTTTAGAATCCTTGTTAAAGTAATTGTTTCTAAGAATGTTATAGATAAAGCATTTTAGACTCAGCATTCATCTCGAAATCCAGTGTACCACATTTCCCTGTAATTGTATTAATCTTGGTCTAGCATCCATATAGATGAACAGACAACATAAACTATTCATTAACCAGATGTCTGTGCTTGTGGTATTCTCTTTTTCGCGGCGTTGCTCACTCTAGTAGAAGAGCGTTTGGATTTGGCGATTCTGGACCTCAGTTCTGTGTCACATATTCCGTCGAATGTCACGGTGTAGCCATGGTGTTTCAACAGAAACTGAACTGTTTGATTGTTACACCTTGACTACACATGGAGCACATTGGAATGTGTGCCTTCTCGAAAGCAGTTTGCATTTGTTTCCTTAAATGTAATGATATCTCCTTATTCTTACTCTCCGCTACCATTGGGTCCGATGTTAAATCTGTGACATCCTCATATCTGAGAATGTTTATATTCTGCCCTCCAGTCTCAGCTATCTTAATGTTTAATGTTTATGGGTATTGTCTGGCAATACATGTTGAACAGATCAGGTGATTAAACATGTTCTTGTCTAAAGTCTCTTGCAACTGCTCTGAATTCTACTTTTTCGTTCCTCTTTCTGGGGAAGTGCGTTGAACCTACTTATGCACCTCATAGTGTGTCCGACTGAATTCTTTAAGTTCTTCTTCATGTCTGATGGTAGATTCTTTCTCCCAATATATGTTCATTATTTTCCTGAGATATTTTTCATCTATGTTGAGTTCATGCAAGCCTTCGGAAAGGTCTTGAAGTCTTTAAGCAGATCCGCAGATTAGCAGGTTTTGACAGATTGATACTCCACATGTACTCCACTGTACACGAAATTGACGAATTATAAGATTCCCTGAAACGGCTGCTACCCGAATGGCTAACCTTCGCTTTGTAAGCAAAACAGCATGTTGGTCAGTTTAAAATTATCTTGGTAACACGTGTTGTGTATTTCAGCTTTATGGGTTCATTGTTTGCTTTGTTTTATGTTGATTGGTTTCTTAAGAGTACACCTGACAAACTGCAGTGAAGCATGCCAGGCAATCAATTTCGCTTGTTTGTGTCTTGGTTAAGACAAAGGGATATCAGCTGTGTAACAATGCTAGCTGTGTCTATGACCAATGTGTCTTGGTCACCAAGAGAAACGTTTAAACACCCTTCATATGCGGTGTCTGCTAAGAATTCTTGGTATTAAGTGGCAAGACAACATCACAAATACTGAAGTATTGGAAAGATCAGCTTGTGTGACGGTTTATTCCATGCTCAGTCTTCGTAGACTTAGATGGATAGGACATCTTTGGAGGATAGATGATGGTAGAATACCAAAGGACATCTTTTTTGGTGAATTACAGATGGGTAAGAGATCTCAGGCTCGGCCTCTACTACGATACAAAGATGTGTGTAAGCCGGACATGATTGATACAGGCATTGATAATGTACATTGGGAGCAAGTCGCCGCTGAACGTGTTGCATGGAGGGCAAACATCAGAAATGGAATAAAGACAAAGGAGAAAATTATTGCAGATAAGTCACACACCGAGCATGTGAGACGTAAGATGATGTATGATGGTGGAAATGACCACGTGTTCACATGCATCACTGTGAACGGACATTTACAGCGTGAATTGGCCTTATCAGTCACATTCGTTACCGCCATAGGTAAAAGTTATTATGCCTTTTTAAAGCACAAACTATCGTCTGTCAAGACGGCAAGGTGCCAATTTGTCTTGGTTATTCAGATTGTGAAAGTTTATTAAGCAAAAGTGTATAACCTTTCCCACCTGGTATAATTTGATATAACCATCAAAAGTAAAAACTGCATTTCGTGTTCCTTTCAACAAACAAAGACTGTTTCTGTTTCTGAAATGATTGGTAGTATTTTATTTCGATAACTAGATTTTAACGTAAAGGATTATTAGTTTGGTAATGTGGCTCATTAAACCGATTGTTCTACAAAACTGACACTCTATTGTTCATATGTATCTCGTGAACACAGATCTGCAGATCTTGGAGGGGATCCCTCCTGTGTCGTAGAGCTCTTTGCGGGTCGATGTTATGTCTCTATGCTAGCATTGTTACACAGCTGATATCCCTTTGTGAGCGCCATTCTACTTTTAGCGTGCTGGTGTGTCTAGGGAATTGCTAACATTTATGTTGTTCCGTTGTGTCTGAATAATAGAGAAGTGTTCCTATACACATGTATGTCTTTCTTAAACAAATTAAACCTAGAAAAGAAGCTTACCCGTGCACCGACGCCCTCTGATATGTGGGCTTACTAATCCACAGACGATGACCCTTGTTATAACAGAACTGACAATGATTGGGGGAGCTGTTGTAGCGTAATGGCTAGATGTTAGCCCACCACCCGGTGGTCATGGGTTTGATCCGCACCGATTGGAACTTGTAATAATTGGCTGGGCTCCCTGGTCGACCCAACGTAACACAGGTACCAGGACACGTCCTGTGGGGTACTGGCGGCCGGTGTCATGCTGACCACGTGACACAACCAGTTCCGATTGGTCTATGACAATATGAGTCTAGCACCGTATGCCCAGTGCCCCTTAAGGCGTGTATAAGATTCCTTTACTTATTTACTTGCATCATGATTGTTACACGTTAGACATTGCTCCTAATGGGAAATAATCATGATCTGGAGGGGTAATCTTTGCTCTCACAAACATAACGCCGCCTAGGTCAGATTCAGTCATTCAGCGGCCACAACTCTGTATCCTGCTCTGATCCTTACGTGGGTTCCGAAATGAAAAGTTTATTTGCCAAGAAAATCATGCTACGGAGGAGCATCGATCAACAGGCTTTTCAGAGATAACACCACCAAGGAGCATCGATCAAGAGGTTTCTCAGTGAAAACCAATTAATGTTTTCATAGTTTTATCTGACACAGTATGATTGCCATGTCACAGCCGACCTAACCACGTGGCTAGGACGGCGCCTGAACGCTGGCACTGAATTCCAGGCGCCCCAGATTTATAACCTTTCAGGTCTCCCTGTAATTGAGTCCAGGGCGGCAGTTGCTGATGAAACTGTCTTGATACTGCTTACACGCTCTATTCGAGACTTCGATGTTTCATCCAGTTCCTATTTTATAAAGACGTCCTCTTACTCATGGTAATATTTCACAACTAGATATGTAAGATTGATTCAAGGTGTACGTGCTCAATATATGTACTCGTAGAGTATTTTAAATCCAATGCAAAGTCTTATTTATTGTTACAGTCACATAGTTTATACACACTTAAAATATTTGCTAATGCAAACAATATAATTAGTTAAAGCTTATTGAACTTGTCGGCTCCATGTCGAAGGGTTTACGGGCGCATTTCGTGATCCCGCATACCCGCGTTCGAAACACAGCATCGCACGATTTGACAGCAGACCGCGTTGCGTTGTTGTTGTTTTTAACGAAATGGTATGGGTGCCGGTCGTTCAGAAAGCAATGGCAAACTATTGAACGTAAAATTGCCAAGAATTCACAACAGCAACATAAGCTAGTGTTGACTGCAACGTCCTGTAAAGGATATGTAACTAACTAACTTTACACTTCACAGAACTTAAACAGTGCAAGTAACACTAAAAACAGGAAACGGTTCGAATTTTCACTTTTTCAAGAATAGCCCCATTAAGTGTCGTTCATTTAGTGTCGTTAATCATTTAAATTACGTCTAAAGCGTGCGAACATTTACTCACGGAAACCATTCCTTAAAGGCATTGACGGTGTTCCATAATTACATCGACACTACGAAGACACCGACGTTATTGTATACCTTACATACAGCAACACTATAATTTAAACACATCTATAATATATATTGCACACATCGATACACTAGAGGTGTCCTGAAAACTACTTATGAATGACTGTAGTAAAAGGTGCAGTCACATAGGAAACAACATATGCACGGATGATTCAGCTTGGATTTCAGCGTGGTTCCAGCAAGCAAGAACATGTGAGGGAACGAATACGACGAACTTACACCCATTGTGTGACTGTGTGGCTACACCTTGCGACGTTTCCTGAAAAAGACGGTGCATCTATGGGCTTGTTCCGCGTGCTATGGTGTAGGGTCTCATAAACAAAAAGAAAAGAACATGTCGATATTATACTATCTTAAAAATCATACTTACACATGTTAATGTTGAGAATTCAGATAAAATGCTTTCATAATACTGAGCGGCCTTCTATGTGTTTGCATGTACTTGAGGTTGATTAGTCGGGACTGTCACATGAGACAATGATGAGCATTTTTTGTGACATTCATTTGCACAGGAACAGAGCATTATTGGGTGACCATTTGACGTGTAGTTGGAACCGTGACTAATAAAAATATTGAGCTCACAGTTCCTTCCATCATGTGCCATGCCGGTAAGCGTGGACACTCATGATTCGCCATCTCACTCGACCACCAGAGTCGTTGATCAGCTCTATGTTCTTGCTAGGAGACTTCAACATAGACACTAACAAATCAAACAAAACATCGGGAAACATAATAGAGTGATATAACTTCCAAAGTTAGTCAGACAAACCACTAGAATAACAAAATCATCTGCAACACTTATAGATCATATCTATACTACGTGTGCTGACAACATCACAGAATGTACAGTACCTATTAATGGAATGAGCGATCACTACCCAGTATGTTGTATGTGGTCTAAAAGAAGTACCAAAACTCCGAAACACAAACACATAAAATATAAAAATTATAAATATTTCAACCAAGATGTCTTTTTACAAGATTTGCTCAACTCATCTCTGGACTATGTTTACCAGCTTCCTGACCCAGATGATGCGCTGGACCACGGCTGAAGACCTTTCTAAGTGTATTCGATAAGCATGTTCCATTTAAGGAAGTTCGAGTTAAACATTACACTAAGCCCCCGTGGATCACCCAGAAGGTAGTTAAAATTATGAGAGACCGGGACAGGGAACATAAAAATAGAGATCAAACCACGTACCGTAGTCTGAGAAACAAAGTTCAATATGTTATTAGAAAGGAAAATGAAAAACTATTTTAAGAACTTAAATACAGATAAAACCAACACTAAAGATATATGGAAAGCAATTAATACCTTGACAAACAAACACAAATCATCGCAATCATTACTATCAACTCAGGTTACATGTGATCAATTCAGTAGTTTCTTTCAATCCTACATAAACCAATTGAAGGCTGCTATACCAGATTCTCCTCATGACATATCTTTATTATCATCATTTTGTAAGAACAAATGCTATAGAGACATTACCTCTATCATACCGCTAATGACTACCACTGAAGTATTTACTCATCCCAGTAACCTAAAAAACAAAAACTCATCAGGACTATATGGAATCAGTAATATGATACTTCGCTATGCTGCACCGGCGATCTGCGAGTCACTAACTTTTGTATATAATGAATGTCGCACCAAAGGTCACTGCCCATCAGCTTTTAAAATCGTTAAAGTGTATCCTCATTTAAAAGCTGGTTCATTAGACGATCGTCTTATAAGTAACTATAGGCCAATTTCCATATTATCCTCACTATCCAAGCCATTAGAAAAGCACATTTATAAGACTACACTAGAACACTTAGTTTGCCACAAACTAATAGTTGACTGTCAGTCAGGGTTTCGGCCAAAATATTCTTGTCATACGGCCCTAACAAACATGTTAGAAACCTGGCATCAAAATATTTACTATAATACTCTATGTGGAGCGGTGTTTATAGACTTTAGAAAAGCATTCGATTCGATATGAGGAGCGTTCATTTGAAATCCGTTCGTGCCGCACCGCGCATAATTGCGTACATTGAACATAATCATGTCATAGTCATGTGATAAGTACTGACCAATGAATAAAAGGGCACGTGCTTATCGTCCCACGGTGCATAGGTTCTGTTTCTGACCATTGACAAAATGGTCGGGTTGATCCAAAATCCGTCCAAAGAAGCTCAAAGAGCAGTGATTCAATTTCTTTCATTTGAAGGATGTCGACAGTGGACATTCATCGACGAATACAGGAGCGTACGGTAACAAATGTGTGTCGAAGACAACAGTGACAGACTGGGCACGAATGTTTCGGAAAGGACGTCAGTTCACTACAGATCTTCGACAGCCGGGTCAAGCTCATATTGTTGCAACAGAAAAAAAAAACATCGCCAAAATTGATGCAGCAGTACAGATGAATCGTTGTCGAAGCATACGTTCGCTAGCGAAAAAACTCGATGTATCAATTGAGAAAATTCAAAATGTCGTTTGTAAGAAACTGCAATATCGGAAGGTGTGTTTACAGTAGGTACCAAGAATGTTGACCGACCACTAAAAAGAGGAACGCATGTGATGGTGTTTGAACCACTTGCTGTATTACAGAGTGGAGGGTGATACGTTTCTCTTCCGCATAGTGGCAGGCGATGAATCATGGTGTCACCACTTTCAGCCGAGCAACAAAAGAGAGAGCATGCAATGGAAGCATGCTGGATCACCAAACGCCAAAAAAATTCAAGTTACAGGATTCCGCTGGTAAGGTTATGCTGAGCGCATTTTTTTACCACGAAGGGCTATTGTTGGCCGACTTTAAAGAACCTGGTGTCAACATCAACTCTGCCCACTACTTGCAAACACTAGACAAGCTGAAAAAAGCCATCAAGAATAAACGACCCGGCATGTTTTCTCGCGGTGTGATTTTGTTGCACGATAATGCTCGTTCGCATGTTGCAAATATTGTGCAGGAAGCATTAACAAGGAAGAAGTGGGAATTCTGCAACATCCAGCCTATAGTCCTGATTTGTCACCATGTGATTTTCATTTGTTCGGACCTCTAAAAAAGCTTTCAAGGGGCAACGATTTCATACAGATGCAGACGTAATGAACGTGGTAAACACTTTGTTCAGTGACCAACCACGATGCAGACGGCATTCGCCGCCTACCTAAGCAATGAGATGCTTGCCTGAATGCCTACGGCGACTTCTTCTGACTAACTCATGGTGCATAATTCATTCAAAATGAATGCCTTCTACCACACTTGTTGGTGTTTCTTTCTTGCTTTTGCAATAAAGCCATTGGAACGGGTTTCAAATGAACGACCCTTATAGATCATACTATTGTAATTAAAAAACTAGAGAAAATGAAAGCAAGCTTTAATATAGTGACATTAATAAGATCATTTTTATTAGACAAAACAAGTAATATCACACAATAAATCTTTATTTCAAGCCATTACCATTAATATTGGAATACCTTAGGGGTCTATACTTGGCCCTCTGTTATTTGCCATTTATATAAATGATCTTCCCTTATATCTTTCGTCGTCCTGCGATCTATTTGCAGACGACTGCATAGTATAACCAAACGCTATTAATTGTAATATGCTAGAATCATCCTTGCAACAGGAAATAAATAGTGCAGTTAACTGGAGTCATGCAAACCGCATGCAAATTTTTATATTTCTAAAACAAAATCTATGTTAATAGCAACCAGGCAAAGACTTCAAACTCTAAACTCGCAGAGAGCTCTTCAGCTGCACATTGGTAGCACGCCTGTAGAAAGTGTAAGCGAGCACAAGGCTCTGGGTCTCATCGTTGATCAAAATATAACATTTAACTCCCATGTGGGACGCAGAGGTGTTTCCAAAGCACCAGGGCCGGGTTATATACTGGCCAAGACCTATTGACGCGTCCTCGTCGAGCGTCCTGGGCAACAGGTCCCTTCGGGGTCCTGGCTAAAGTCAGGAGGATCGCCGATTCCTCCGAAGTCGGAGAGTGTCTGCCTATACGGCGAGGAACCACCAGTCTGCACACCAATAAGCCAGACATGGGACAACGGATACTCACGCAAACCTCAGGTCCTGTATGACTTCACACTGATGTTGGACAACAGGATGCCTTCATACGACATACAGGACTTCGCGTTGGAGCTCAAGCCAACGAATACAAGCAAGCAAGCAAGCAACTCCCATGTTCATGCTCTTGTTAAACAAATAGCCAAAAAGTATACCAACTTGCCAAAATTAAAAATTTCCTTGACGGAAACACAAGAAAGATATTCTATAATTCCCATATACAAACACATATTGATTGTTGCTCCAGAATCGGGGATGGATGCTCCATATCAATAACAAAACGCCTTTATTCACTCCAGAAAAGCGCAGTGCGTTTAATTAATGGTGAAAAGCTTACCGACAATTCTAACATACATGAACGTCTTCAGTTACTGCCACTCCACAAACGCCTACATTTTAATAAGTCTAAACTAATTCACAAAATCCTATTTCAAAATGCTCCAAGTTACCTTTGGCCATTGTTTAAATATAAGGCAAGACATAACGAACGACCAAATATACTTCATGTCCCTAAACCTAGGATAGACTTATATAAAACAAGATTAGCGTACTCTGTCGCACAATCTTCCACGAGAAATCAAAGACACCAACAATCATTATACACATATTTCGTAACCTGTTTGAACACTACCTCAGTACAGACTACGTGCC
This sequence comes from Cepaea hortensis, assembly GCA_963921405.1. NCBI lineage: Eukaryota > Metazoa > Mollusca > Gastropoda > Stylommatophora > Helicidae > Cepaea > Cepaea hortensis. The sequence continues at coordinate 105,675,481 of OY992878.1, read as the reverse complement.
TCCATAAAAAAACACAATAATAATGGTAAATTATCTGAAACGACAACTAGCCAATAAACATTCCCATATGTATGGCACGTTACACTTTCCTTAGGTATATACAAGGTTGGGCAAAATGATCTGATATAAAACAAAATGGCATCATGTGTACATTTCATAAATAAAAATACTTTTTTGTTCATTTATTCTAATTTAGTTTTATTAAAGTTACAAATGTGTCAGATCATTTTGCGCCACCCTGTATAACGCCCATGTTAACATTGCCTCGGTGAGTCATGTATTATTGATTATTTTTCATGCGTTTTAATGCTTATTGTTCCTTTGTTGTCAACGGTTAGCTTCATACGTGATGTTGAATGAAAGACTGTATGAAAGGAAATAGAGAAGAAGGGCAGAATGTCAGACGGGCCTGAGTGCCCAATTCTTAACCCTTTAAAAATAAAGATTGTTCGTTCGTTCGTTGTCTTGGCCATGCCACATGGTCATGCCATCCAGGTATTTACTTCTCTGTCTTCCCCTTGTTCTCTTCCTCTCGATCTTGCCAGTTGTCACCAATTTATTTCTTCTCATAACATGTCCAAAAGAATTTGACTGTCTACGTCTAATTTCTCTAATCAGTTTACTGTTTTCATTTGTTTCTTGTAGGATTTGGTCATTGGTTTTACTCTCTGCCCATGGTAATCTTTGCATTTTTCTCAGAAACGACATTTCCACTGCCATCAGATGTTTTTTCAGCGTGTCTGCTCATTGACCACGCTTCACATTTATAAAAAAGCACAGGTTCTATGTAGGACCTCAACACTCTTTTTCTCGTTTCAATTGACATCTTTTTATTGGTTAGTATGTTTTCCATCTTGCAAAAGACTACCTACGCCATGGCTATTCTTGTTCTAACATCTTCAAGACACCTCCCATCAGATGTTATGACTTTTCCGAGATAACTGTGCCGATTCACTTGCACAGAATATTCCCATTTACTTGTATTTTACATTGTGCTATTTCCTTCTTCCTAGGGACGACCATAACCTGTGTCATCTTACAATTTACTTCTAACCCTACTTGTTCACTGTGTGCAAAAAACGCATCTACTAAATGTTGCAGATCCTGCTCATTGCCTGCAATCAATACTGTATCACCCTCTTGTCTAATATTATTGATGTTTCTTCCTCTTATGATGATTCCTATCATATCTTCTACATTTCTGAAAATATTTTCACTGTACAGGGAAAGAGATCTGGAGGCATTACACATCCCTGTCTCACACTTCTCTTAATAGACTGATATTTACCTACTTCATTATCAATCCTTATGGCAGTTTCCAATATATGTTTTTACAAGTCTAAGATCTTTTCCATCAGTTTGTAGTTCTGAAAGCACCTTTATCATGTTGACATGTCTTACTTTATCGAAAGCCTTTGTGTTTTACCCTCTAGCTGTTTAGTAGATCGTTATATCTCGTATTACCTCATTTCTTATCTCATGCCTCAACGTCTGTATTACGTCATGTATTTCTCTGTAATTGTTCTGGTCTCTTGATATCTATCGTTATTCCTAATTCCACTTTGACATGTCAGACTATGGTACATTTGTTTTCTTTTGTATTGAATGTGTCTTGTCGCCTGCCTGCTAGAACATTTTAGTTTAGAAAGTTTAGTTCTGTGTTTGATTATTTAGCAAACGTTCCAAATTTGTAGAACGAAAGCGCAGCGTTTCGTGGCCTGGAATATAAGTTCTTGTGCCTTCCTGCGTGTAATATTGGACAATATTGATCTTCTCGTCTTTCAATCAGTGAGGTTCGATGCTTCACACGGCTGCGACCAATGAGGTTCTATGCTTCACCCTGTCGCGAGCAGTGAAGCTATATGTTTCTCCCGGCCTCGAGCAGAGAGTTTCTATGCTTCACCCAGCCTCGAGCAGTGAAGCTCTATGCTTTACCCAGCAGCGAGCAGTGAGGCTCTGTTTCTCACAGCCGCGAGCAATGAGACTCTACGCTTCACCCAGCCGCGAGCAGTGAGGCTCTGTTTCTCACAGCCGCGAGCAATTAGGCTCTACGCTTCACCCAGCCGCGAGCAGTGAGGCTCTACTCTTCACCAAGCCATGGTTAGTGAAGCTCTATGATTCATCCAGCTTATGAATGACAATTTTAGGAGAACAATCTGCAGTGAGGAAGGAAACTGGCTACTAACTCTATTCTCTATCACCTAGTATGTTGAATGCCCAATAGTTTATACCATTATCTGGCCAGGAATCAAACTGCGATTTAAGTTTTCCAATCACATGACAGATTTATGGCACCACGGCACGAAATGTCAGACACTTCATGGTTTAACGATACACATTAAGATGGCGGATATGATGGAAGTAAAAAGCCTCCATAAATCATTGTAATCATATTAAGACGTTTATGGAGTAAGCCACTGTGGAATAGTTGTTCATTCATCATGTGCCGCGCCAATAAGCGTGGGCGGTCATGTTTCGCCATCTCACTCGATCACCAGATTCTAGGATCAGCTCAGTGTTCTTGTATCGACCTTACTGCGTGGCCCAGTAGTAACAAGGTAAAAGGAAGACAATGTATGATCCCGACTCCTTTATTGATACCTTGCCGTCTTGACAAACGATAGTTTGTTACATTGTGCTTCAAAGAGGCATAATAACTATAACCCACGGCGGTAGTGAATATGACTGATAAGGCCAATTTGCGTTGTAAATGTTCGTCCACATTGGATGCATGTGAACACGTGGTCATTTCCACCACCATGCACTAACTTACGTCTCGCACGCTCGGTGTGTGACTTATTTGCAATCATTTTCGCCTGTGCGATTATTCCATTTCTGATATTTGCCCTCCATGCAACACGTTCAGCGGCGACTTGCTCCCAATGTGCATTATCAATGCCTGTATCAATCATGTCCCGCTTACACACATCTTTGTATCGTAGTAGAGGCCGACCCTGAGATCTCTTACCCATCTGTAATTCACCAAAAAAGATGTCCTTTGGTATTCTACCATCATCCATCCTCCTAAGATGTCCTATCCATCTAAGTCTACGAAGACTGAGCATGGAACACACCGTCACACAACCTGATCTTTCCAATACTTCAGTATTTGTGATTTTTTCTTGCCACTTAATACCAAGTATTCTTCGCAGACACTGCTTATGAAAGCTGTTTAAACGTTTCTCTTGGTGTGAGTAAGTTGACCAGGCTTTACTGTCATAAAGACGATTACTAAGGATACAGGCTTGATAGACAAGGACGTTTGTTTTGTCAGTAAGCTTTCTGTTTTCCCAGACTCTTTTTGTTAACCTATTCATTGTTGTTGCTGCCTTACCAATTCTGATGATGATTTCATGATCTAGAGATAATTTGCTACTTACCTCTGATCCTAGACGTGTAAAATGGTCTACTATCTCCAGTTCGGCGTCGTCACTAAAGATTGATGGTACCCATGTCCACCTTGTGACATAATCTGTGTCTTCTTTTTGCTAATTGTTAAACCAAATTCATAACAAGCTTTGAAGAATGCAGATAGTAGACGTTTAATTATTCCTCAGAGTGCGTCATTATTGCAGCATCGTCTGCAAAAAAGCAACTCTTTGATCAGTACCCTCCTAATTTTGGTCTTGGCCTTCAATCTCTGAGCATTGTAGTGGCCGCCATCTGAGCGTGAGTGAATGTATATACCACCATCCTGATCACTAAAGGCATATTTCAATAGAAGTGAAAAGTATATTCCAAAGAGGTGGGAGCTAGTACACAACCTTGCCTAACTCCACTCTTGATTTCAAGCTCTTCTAAAGTTGCACCATCAAATTTGATTATATCCTTCATGCCTGTGTGGAACGATTCCACAATAAACAGAAGAGTTGGTGGGCAGCCAATCTTCTTTAGTACCCTGAACAGACCCTCACGACTGAACAAATCAAATGCCTTTGTGAGGTCAATGAGGTCAATAAACAGTGGCTGATTCTGTTCACGGCATTTTTCTTGCATTTGTTGCAATGAGAATATCATATCAGTTGTAGACTGGTTCTGTCGAATCCACTCTGTGATTCGGGGTAGACTTGATCTCCCAGGACTTGAAGTCTGCGCAGAACAATTCTGGCAAATACTTTCCCAATAATACACAGAAGTGAGATACCATTATAGTTGTTGCAGTCGCTCCGATCGTCCTTGTTCTTGTACAGTGTTATGATGCTTGAGTCTATGAAATCTTGTGGCACTTGTCCTTCTCGCCATCATTGCTCTATTAGCTGGTGGATCTGGAGAGAGAGAGAGAGAGAGAGAGAGAGAGAGAGAGAGAGAGAGAGAGAGAGTGTGTGTGTGTGTGTGTGTGTGTCTTGCCCACTCCTGATAACCTCTATTGGAATCCCATCCTTACCTTGAGCCTTGCCAGATGCAAGTTCATTTATAGCACACTTAACTTCTGTTATGGTGGGAAGTGAGTCCAGGTGGTCAAGAGATGGTGGCCTCTGTGGCCTTGAGGGCATCATCCGCTAGTTTGGTCTCACTTGAGTAAAGCCCCAAATAGTGCTCTACCCATCTGTCCATCTGCTGTTTCTTATCAGTGATGATTTCTCCAGTCAAGGTTTTCAGTGGTGCACTTCTTTCGATCATTGGACCACCGGTTTCTTTATCCCTTCATACATACATCTGATGTATCTCTTATTACTTGCATTTTGAATGGACTCACATAACTTGATCCAATGGTCATTTGCACACTGCCTGGCAGCCTTTTGCACATCCTTCCTAGATTGCTTCAGCTCACTGAATGTTACGCGTTGTTCTTTCCTTGTTTCTTAAGAGAGCTATCGTATGTTTATCAATCAAGGGCTGCTGTGTCTGGCTGTTTTACACAAACCAGTCCTGCCTCTTATGATCCACAGTGCCTAAACCCTTACCGCTGTTTTATAAAGAGTATATATATATATATTAAGTTCTTGTGTATCAGTGAAAGCGTCTTCAAATTGCTGTTGGAACTCAAAGCACTAATCAGGGACGTGGGTGATAATAATATTAATCCTGGGGCTAGATTTGTGCTTGGCTGTATAGATTCTCTTTGGTCCCAGTCTAACCCTTACAACAACCAAATCATGATCCGTATCAGTGACATGTATCGTTCACCTCCCAGTGCCATGTATCATTCACCTCCCAGTGCCATGTATCGTTCACCTCCCAGTGCCATGTATCGTTCACCTCTCAGTGCCATGTATCGTTCACCTCTCAGTGCCATGTATCATTCACCTCCCAGTGCCTTGTATCATTCACCTCCCAGTGTCATGTATCATTCACCTCCCAGTGCCATGTATCATTCACCTCCCAGTGCCATGTATCGTTCACCTCTTAGTGCCTTGTATCATTCACCTCCCAGTGTCATGTATCATTCACCTCCCAGTGCCATGTGTGGTTCACCTCCCAGTGCCATGTATCATTCACCTCCCAGTGCCATGTGTGGTTCACCTTCCAGTGCCATGTATCATTCACCTCCCAGTGCCATGTATCATTCACCTCCCAGTGTCATGTATCGTTCACCTCCCAGTACCATGTATCATTCACCTCCCAGTGCCATGTATCATTCACCTCCCAGTGCCATGTATCATTCACCTCCCAGTGCCATGTATCGTTCACCTCCCAGTGCCATGTATCTTTCACCTCCCAGTACCATGTATCGTTCACCTCCCAGTGCCATGTGTGGTTTACCTCCCAGTGCCATGTATCATTCACCTCCCAGTGCCATGTATCATTCACCTCCCAGTGCCATGTATCATTCACCTCCCAGTGCCATGTATCGTTCATCTCCCAGTGCCATGTATAGTTCACCTCCCAGTGCCATGTGTGGTTTACCTCCCAGTGCCATGTATCATTCACCTCCCAGTGCCATGTATCATTCACCTCCCAGTGCCATGTATCGTTCACCTCCCAGTGCCATGTATCATTCACCTCCCAGTGCCATGTATCGTTCACCTCTTAGTGCCTTGTATCATTCACCTCCCAGTGTCATGTATCATTCACCTCCCAGTGCCATGTGTGGTTCACCTCCCAGTGCCATGTATCATTCACCTCCCAGTGCCATGTGTGGTTCACCTTCCAGTGCCATGTATCATTCACCTCCCAGTGCCATGTATCATTCACCTCCCAGTGTCATGTATCGTTCACCTCCCAGTACCATGTATCATTCACCTCCCAGTGCCATGTATCATTCACCTCCCAGTGCCATGTATCATTCACCTCCCAGTGCCATGTATCGTTCACCTCCCAGTGCCATGTATCTTTCACCTCCCAGTACCATGTATCGTTCACCTCCCAGTGCCATGTGTGGTTTACCTCCCAGTGCCATGTATCATTCACCTCCCAGTGCCATGTATCATTCACCTCCCAGTGCCATGTATCATTCACCTCCCAGTGCCATGTATCGTTCATCTCCCAGTGCCATGTATAGTTCACCTCCCAGTGCCATGTGTGGTTTACCTCCCAGTGCCATGTATCATTCACCTCCCAGTGCCATGTATCATTCACCTCCCAGTGCCATGTATCGTTCACCTCCCAGTGCCATGTATCATTCACCTCCCAGTGCCATGTATCGTTCACCTTCCAGTGCCATGTACCGTTCACCTCCCAGTGCCATGTATCGTTCACCTCCCAGTGCCTTGTATCGTTCACCTCACAGTGCCATGTATCGTTCACCTCCCAGTCCTTGTGTGGTTCACCTCACAGTGCCATGTATCGTTCACCTCACAGTGCCATGTATCGTTCACCTCCCAGTGCCTTGTGTGGTTCACCTCCCAGTGCCATGTACCGTTCACCTCCCAGTGCCATGTATCGTTCACCTCCCAGTGCCATGTACCGTTCATCTCCCAGTGCCATGTATCGTTCACCTCCCAGTGCCATGTATCGTTCACCTCACAGTGCCATGTATCGTTTACCTCCCAGTGCCTTGTGTGGTTCACCTCACAGTGCCATGTATCGTTCACCTCCCAGTGCCATGTACCGTTCACCTCCCAGTGCCATGTACCGTTCATCTCCCAGTGCCATGTATCGTTCACCTCCCAGTGCCATGTATCGTTCACCTCTCAGTGCCATGTATCATTCACCTCCCAGTGCCATGTATCGTTCACCTCACAGTGCCTTGTGTGGTTCACCTCACAGTGCCATGTATCATTCACCTCCAAGTACCATGTATCGTTCACCTCACAGTGCCTTATGTGGTTCACCTCCCAGTGCCATGTACCGTTCACCTCCCAGTGCCATGTATCGTTCACCTCCCAGTGCCATGTACCGTTCACCTTCCAGTGCCATGTACCGTTCATCTCCCAGTGCCATGTATCGTTCACCTCCCAGTGCCATGTATCGTTCACCTCACAGTGCCATGTATCGTTCACCTCCCAGTGCCTTGTGTGGTTCACCTCACAGTGCCATGTATCGTTCACCTCCCAGTGCCATGTACCGTTCACCGCCCAGTGCCATGTACCGTTCATCTCCCAGTGCCATGTATCGTTCACCTCCCAGTGCCATGTACCGTTCATCTCCCAGTGCCATGTATCATTCACCTCTCAGTGCCATGTATCGTTCACCTCACAGTGCCATGTATCATTCACCTCCCAGTGCCTTGTGTGGCTCACCTCCCAGTGCCATGTACCGTTCATCTCCCAGTGCCATGTACCGTTCACCTCCCAGTGCCATGTACCGTTCATCTCCCAGTGCCATGTATCGTTCACCTCCCAGTGCCATGTACCGTTCATCTCCCAGTGCCATGTATCATTCACCTCCCAGTGCCATGTATCGTTCACCTCACAGTGCCATGTATCGTTCACCTCCCAGTGCCTTGTGTGGTTCACCTCCCAGTGCCATGTATCGTTCACCTCCCAGTGCCATGTATCGTTCACCCCCCAGTGCCATGTATCGTTCACCTCTCAGTGCCATGTATCGTTCACCTCCCAATGCCATGTATCGTTCACCTCTCAGTGCCATGTATCGTTCACCTCTCAGTGCCATGTGTGGTTCACCTCCCAGTGCCATGTATCGTTCACCTCCCAGTGCCATGTATCGTTCACCTCCCAGTGCCATGTATCGTTCACCTCCCAGTGCCATGTACCGTTCACCTCCCAGTGCCATGTACCGTTCATCTCCCAGTGCCATGTATCGTTCACCTCCCAGTGCCATGTACCGTTCACCTTCCAGTGCCATGTACCGTTCATCTCCCAGTGCCATGTATCGTTCACCTCCCAGTGCCATGTATCGTTCACCTCACAGTGCCATGTATCGTTCACCTCCCAGTGCCTTGTGTGGTTCACCTCACAGTGCCATGTATCGTTCACCTCCCAGTGCCATGTACCGTTCACCGCCCAGTGCCATGTACCGTTCATCTCCCAGTGCCATGTATCGTTCACCTCCCAGTGCCATGTACCGTTCATCTCCCAGTGCCATGTATCATTCACCTCTCAGTGCCATGTATCGTTCACCTCACAGTGCCATGTATCATTCACCTCCCAGTGCCTTGTGTGGTTCACCTCCCAGTGCCATGTACCGTTCATCTCCCAGTGCCATGTACCGTTCACCTCCCAGTGCCATGTACCGTTCATCTCCCAGTGCCATGTATCGTTCACCTCCCAGTGCCATGTACCGTTCATCTCCCAGTGCCATGTATCATTCACCTCCCAGTGCCATGTATCGTTCACCTCACAGTGCCATGTATCGTTCACCTCCCAGTGCCTTGTGTGGTTCACCTCCCAGTGCCATGTATCGTTCACCTCCCAGTGCCATGTATCGTTCACCCCCCAGTGCCATGTATCGTTCACCTCTCAGTGCCATGTATCGTTCACCTCCCAATGCCATGTATCGTTCACCTCTCAGTGCCATGTATCGTTCACCTCTCAGTGCCATGTGTGGTTCACCTCCCAGTGCCATGTATCGTTCACCTCCCAGTGCCATGTATCGTTCACCTCCCAGTGCCATGTATCGTTCACCTCCCAGTGCCATGTACCGTTCACCTCCCAGTGCCATGTACCGTTCATCTCCCAGTGCCATGTATTGTTCACCTCCCAGTGCCATGTATCATTCACCTCACAGTGCCTTGTGTGGTGCACATTCCAGTGCCTCTTGTCCCGCATCTTCCATCTGATGTTATAATAATTAGTTGCTTATCCTGTACATGAGGTCGCAGTCAAGTCCATCATGTTTTGGCTGTTTATGATTTCTTGGCATGTTTACGTTCAGTAGTTTGCCTTTGCTTTCTGAATAGCCGATACTCATACCATTTTATAAACACCGACGAAAGGGGGGTCTGCTGCCACATGGCCCGTTGCTGTTGTTCAAACGCGGTACGTATGATTACGAACTGCGTTCGTAACCCTTTCACCACAGAGCCGGATGGCATGATTAGCCTTAGGTATTTCAGTTCATCAACATGGTTCAGCTTTTTCCCTTTTATTGTTACCTGCATTTATGTATTATCTTTTTCTTTGATGTAACTACTGTTTCTGCTGTTTGTTTGTTTTTTTGTTTTTTTTTATTCAAGAATCCTTTTTTTTTTTTTTTTGCACTGTCTCCATAAGTTATAGATGCTTTTCATTTTCCGCCATCAGTACTGTGTCGTCTGCATTGCATAGATTGTTTATATTATAACCTCCAACTCTAGAGCGACAGCTGCCACATTTCCCGGTGGATACTCGGTGCCCAGAGCTGCGTCTGCCACATCGTGGTGTGTTTCCCATCCTCTACCACATAAAGATGGAGCTGGGATTTTCCCTTTCTAGAACTATGGAGTCATGTTGGCATTCTACAAAATTCTCCAGTTCTTTTAGAGGCTCCTTCGTACTGCCTACTAAATATGCCTTTTTTGTCTTGTGCGATACTTTCATTACCTCTTCATGCAGACCGCCTTGTGTTGGTTTTCATTAAATGGCATGAGTGCCGGTCGTTCATAAAGCAATGGCAAACTACTGAACTTGCAAAGAAATCACAAACAGTCAAATAATGCTGGGGTTGACTGCGACGCCTTGTAAAGAATATGCAACTAACTTAACTTCATGCAGTTTCATTGTATGAAAACGTATGTGATAATCGGCTCCTTCTTTCTACCTGCTTTCTTTCATCCGCTGTTTACACAAGTCATGTATAATAATCTATATTCAATGGCATCTTTCTTTTTTATTCTTTCTGCTATTTTGCTTATAATTTCTTGTTATTCAAGCTTTGTTCTTCTTTATTTCCTGCACTATTAAAATCTTGCTGTTTGAGCCTATACTAGTTTTTAGATATTACCAGCACATCGGGACTCGGGAGTTACCGGCCTGGAAAGGACACCTGGGCCAATGCTGCAACTTTTGCATTTGATGTCTACGAGGGCTTCCAGGATAAACAAGAGACAGTGGCGGTAGCTCTTGACCTGGAGGATGCGTATAACAGGGTCAGGTATGATCGGTTAATATGCACACTGTTGGATATGGAAGTATGCCCTTGCCTTGTTAGATGGGTTGCGGCAGTCCTTTATGAGCGTAAGGTTGCACTGCGCATGGGTTCCTAGACTTCTGACCCTTGTACTATTACACCTGGGTTGCCGCAGGGATCTGCCTTGTCCCCAGTGCTCTTTAATGTCTACACAAGCAAAATCGCAGCTATTGAGACATCAGGTGTCGGTAGAATCTTGACATTTGCAGATGATGTGCTGGTGTACACACAGGGTAGAGACAGGGACAGTTTGGCGAAAGACTTACAGGTGGCAGTAAACAGGGTAGCGAAGTGGTGCAGGGACGCAGGGGCCATTATACACCCAGACAAGGCATCGGTTGTGTGGTACTCCCTGGATAACCGGATCGTCAAGGTGTTTGCCTTTTAAGGATCATGTGGAGGCTTTGGTGGTGAAGGCTGGTAGGGGACTTAATGCATTGAGGGCTATGGCAGCAACCGGGGTAGATCAGAGGATGCTGTACAGGCTCTTTCAGCAGTTAATAATTTCTGTCATTGAGTATGGTTTGGGGCTGCTGACAGTATCAAAGAGCCAGCTTGAAAGGTTGGAGCGCATACAGAATGATGCCATGTGGTTAATCCTGGGGTGCACAAAGGACACGCCAATTATATGCATGAGGCATGTCATGGCGCTACCAACAATGACGGATAGGCATAGGGTCCTTCAGGCCAAATGGTACCTGAGAGTTGCCGCAGACAGGGATTACCCGCTGCATGCAGCAGTGGATATGGTCAAGGGTCATATACTAAGACGAGGCAGGTCCTGGATGGCACAGGCAGAACTTTCTATACGTCAGGTATTTGATCTAGAGACCATCAATCGTGAAAGAGAATGGGTTGAAGTTCCGGAAGACATGCCAGACTGGCCAGTGCATGGTTCCGTCGCCCTGCTACTGAGTGAGTGCATGGGAGACACTGTGAGCTGTGAAATTCGCGGGGAATGCTTTTACATCTGTCCTGTACAGTGACCTGCATGTTCGGAACAATGGCTACCGGCTGTTGCTGTTGCTGAATTGACTGAGTTGCCTTTTCGGTTCAAGAGTGCATTTTTCAGGAGACTCCCGGGAGTCGGCGCTGAAGCTGCGGAGTTCGTGCTTTATGCGACACTTTCGGCGGGTCGCCCTGCGGTAAAAGACCGAGCCATGTGAGAAAACCCAGGTCAGTTAGTTCTTTCTGGTGACTGCCGAGTCCATCGACGAAGAACTGTGGTTTTCGTGGATTAATTTTGTGTTGGCATTCTGGCGGCGGCAATTATGCACAGTGTACCTGTGCGAGCTGTTGGATTGCCGAGACTCCTGCTTATTCCACTTTTCACATTGGACAGTAGAGAGCATTTTGTGTGATACTCACTGGCACAGGAACGGAGCATAATGGCGACGACCCGTTGCCGTGAAGTTGGAACCTCGACTAACTAACTAATAACACTGGGTCGTGAGTGCAAAGAATGGGCGACGGGCCGCATTGAGTTTGAAGTGCAACGGCTGATCCAGAGTAATACACATCAAGGTGACATAGCCATCTACACCGATGGGTCAGTGGTGAGAAACAGACTCTGAGGCTTTACTGCAAAGACTAATGGGCGAGTCTTGAAAAAGGAGAGTCTGGCATATGAGACTACGACCTCCAGCATGAGAATGGAGGTGGAGGCAGTAACATCGGAAGTCCGGTGGCTAAAGGAGACTACTGCAACACACGTTGTATTCATTACAGATTCGAAGAGTATGCTTAGTGAGGTGGAGAAAGGAATGTTTCGTGTGGAATGGCTCTCGTCGATTCAGAGGTCACAGATTGTTAGAATTGTATGGATATTTTACCCTAGCCATGCGGGGGTACGGGGGAATGAACAGGCTGATAGGCTGGCAGGGAATGCACCTCTTGGTGGTAGTTTGCCTATGGACAAGGGGGGGGGGGGTGGTCGTGCGCTTATGGGACCAGGTGGAGAAGGCGGAGGATCAGATTGAGTACCCATATGTGGAAAGAATGAGATTGCGGGGGATCGGCAGGGGTTCTGGAAGAATCTCAAAACTGAGAGGGAAGACCAGGAGAACTTTTAATCAGATAGCGGTGGGAACGATTAGTAGTATGACTCTTCGCTGGCTGTTGAACGAGGGGACGGAGCACGTATAGTAATGTCCTGAGTGCAATGATGTCGGTTCTTAGCTCAACTCAACTCAGCTTTAGATATTACCATTTGACCGTGACTTTTTTCAGGTCTTTTTATTCTTCATGGATAGTTCCATTGTTCCATGCTTCCATCATTAAGTTTCAGCTTTTATTTTTGACCACTTCGTTTTTCAAATTATCTGGCTGAGAATGCCAAGAAAAAGGGAACCGATCACTCCACTTCGTTGTGCCGATATATGTGACGATATAATCTTTCACACTTGTTTGGCAACATCTGCCTTGGACCAACATTTGTGAGCATTGATCGGCGTTTAGTGAAGAATTGGGGAAAGAAGTTGATTATGTGTGTGTTTATGGTGTGTAAATGTATGTCAGTGTGTGTGTGTGTGTGTGCGCCTGCGTGTGTGTGTATGAGAGAGAGAGAGAGAGATAGAGATAGAGAGAGAGAGAGAGAGAGAGAGAGAGAGAGAGAGAGAGAGAGAGAGAGAGAGAGAGAGAGAGCGGCCGCACACCTGTGTAGGAGAATTCAGACATGTTTAGTCAAAATGGATTCAAATAAATTGTAGTGACATTTCCGGGAATTTCCTGGTCCCTTCATCGAGTGTGTGTACACACACACACACACACACACACACACACACACATTCATACACACCAAGCACTAGTAAGAAGCACACTGGGTACAGTTTGAGATGAAACAGCTGAAGACGCGTGTATCTGATGTGTTGTGTTGTGACTATATAGGTCAGCATTGTCCTACACATACATGACCTCGTGTCGGACTGATATTTGCCCTGACCGGCTGTACGTGTGGGGGTCATCTGTGGGGTGAGTATTGCGCCGCCCTGACCGGCTGTACGTGTGGGGGTCATCTGTGGGGTGAGTATTGCGCCGCCCTGACCGGCTGTACGTGTGGGGGTCATCTGTGGGGTGAGTATTGCGCCGCCCTGACCGGCTGTACGTGTGGGGGTCATCTGTGGGGTGAGTATTGCGCCGCCCTGACCGGCTGTACGTGTGGGGGTCATCTGTGGGGTGAGTGTTGCGCCGCCCTGACCGGCTGTACGTGTGGGGGTCATCTGTGGGGTGAGTATTGCGCCGCCCTGACCGGCTGTACGTGTGGGGGTCATCTGTGGGGTGAGTGTTGCGCCGCCCTGACCGGCTGTACGTGTGGGGGTCATCTGTGGGGTGAGTGTTGCGCCGCCCTGACCGGCTGTACGTGTGGGGGTCATCTGTGGGGTGAGTGTTGCGCCGCCCTGACCGGCTGTACGTGTGGGGGTCATCTGTGGGGTGAGTGTTGCGCCGCCCTGACCGGCTGTACGTGTGGGGGTCATCTGTGGGGTGAGTGTTGCGCCGCCCTGACCGGCTGTACGTGTGGGGGTCATCTGTGGGGTGAGTATTGCGCCGCCCTGACCGGCTGTATGTGTGGGGGTCATCTGTGGGTGAGTATTGCGCCGCCCTGACCGGCTGTACGTGTGGGGGTCATCTGTGGGGTGAGTATTGCGCCGCCCTGACCGGCTGTACGTGTGGGGGTCATCTGTGGGGTGAGTATTGCGCCGCCCTGACCGGCTGTACGTGTGGGGGTCATCTGTGGGGTGAGTATTGCGCCGCCCTGACCGGCTGTACGTGTGGGGGTCATCTGTGGGGTGAGTGTTGCGCCGCCCTGACCGGCTGTACGTGTGGGGGTCATCTGTGGGGTGAGTATTGCGCCGCCCTGACCGGCTGTACGTGTGGGGGTCATCTGTGGGGTGAGTGTTGCGCCGCCCTGACCGGCTGTACGTGTGGGGGTCATCTGTGGGGTGAGTGTTGCGCCGCCCTGACCGGCTGTACGTGTGGGGGTCATCTGTGGGGTGAGTGTTGCGCCGCCCTGACCGGCTGTACGTGTGGGGGTCATCTGTGGGGTGAGTGTTGCGCCGCCCTGACCGGCTGTACGTGTGGGGGTCATCTGTGGGGTGAGTGTTGCGCCGCCCTGACCGGCTGTACGTGTGGGGGTCATCTGTGGGGTGAGTATTGCGCCGCCCTGACCGGCTGTATGTGTGGGGGTCATCTGTGGGTGAGTATTGCGCCGCCCTGACCGGCTGTACGTGTGGGGGTCATCTGTGGGGTGAGTATTGCGCCGCCCTGACCGGCTGTACGTGTGGGGGTCATCTGTGGGGTGAGTATTGCGCCGCCCTGACCGGCTGTACGTGTGGGGGTCATCTGTGGGGTGAGTATTGCGCCGCCCTGACCGGCTGTACGTGTGGGGGTCATCTGTGGGGTGAGTATTGCGCCGCCCTGACCGGCTGTACGTGTGGGGGTCATTTGTGGGGTGAGTATTGCGCCGCCCTGACCGGCTGTACATGTGGGGGTCATCTGTGGGGTGAGTATTGCGCCGCCCTGACCGGCTGTACGTGCGGGGGTCATCTGTGGGGTCAGTATTGCGCCGCCCTGACCGGCTGTACGTGCGGGGGTCATCTGTGGGGTCAGTATTGCCCCGGCTACATCTACATGTTCACATCTCTGGTGTCCTTTTGGTGACGCTTGCTCAACTCTAAGCAACACTGGTTCTAAAAAGAAATATTCAACAGCATGCATTAAAACAACGGACAGGACAACACTTATTGAAACAACTGACAGCACAGCACACACTGAAACAACGAACAGGACAACTCGCATTGACACAACAACTGTCAGGACAGAATACATTGAAACAACTGACGTGACAGCATGCATTGACACAACAACTGTCAGGACAGAATACATTGAAACAACTGACGTGACAGCATGCATTGACACAACAACTGTCAGGACAGAATACATTGAAACAACTGACGCGACAGCATGCATTGACACAACAACTTTCAGGACAGCACATATTTAAACAACAATTTTCGGGACAGCAGGCATTGAAACAACACATTTCAGGACAGCACACATTAAACCACCAAATATCGGGACAGCACATGTTAAAGCAGCAACTGTCATGATAATATGCATTACATCAATAATTCTCGGGACAGTACGCATCCCATCTATGACCATCAGAACAGCATACATTAAAGCAATAATTATCAGGACAGCACAGATTAAATCTAGAACTATCCGGATAGCACAAATTAAAGCAACATCTGCCAGGACAGCACACATTATAGCAACGACTATCGAGAAAGCACGCAATACAATTTTTTTTTTGGGGGGGGGGGGGGGGCAAGTTTGCCAACATCCCACACTGCAGCAAGATTTATCGTGACAGCAGACATTGAAGCAACAGCTGTCAAGGCAGCCCACACTGCAGCAAGATCTATCGAGACAGCAGACATTGAAGCAACAGCTGTCAAGACAGCCCACACTGCTGCAGATCTATCGAGACAGCAGACATTAAAGCAACAGCTGTCAAGGCAGCCCACACTGCAGCAAGATCTATCGTGACAGCAGACATTAAAGCAACAGCTGTCAAGACAGCCCACACTGCAGCAAGATCTATCGAGACAGCAGACATTAAAGCAACAGCTGTCAAGACAGCCCACACTGCTGCAGATCTATCGAGACAGCAGACATTAAAGCAACAGCTGTCAAGGCAGCCCACACTGCAGCAAGATCTATCGTGCCAGCAGACATTAAAGCAACAGCTGTCAAGGCAGCCCACACTGCAGCAAGATCTATCGTGACAGCAGACATTAAAGCAACAGCTGTCAAGGCAGCCCACACTGCAGCAAGATCTATTGTGACAGCAGACATTAAAGCAACAGCTGTCAAGGCAGCCCACACTGCAGTAAGATCTATCGTGACAGCAGACATTGAAGCAACAGCTGTCAAGGCAGCCCACACTGCAGCAAGATCTATCGAGACAGCAGACATTGAAGCAACAGCTGTCAAGACAGCCCACACTGCAGCAAGATCTATCGTGACAGCAGACATTAAAGCAACAGCTGTCAAGACAGCCCACACTGCAGCAAGATCTATCGTGACAGCAGACATTGAAGCAACAGCTGTCAAGACAGCCCACACGGCAGCAAGATCTATCGTGACAGCAGACATAAAAGCAACAGCTGTCAAGACAGCACATATTATATAGCAACTATCGCGACAACACGCATTAAAGCAACACTTAAGACAGAGTGAGCTAATGTTGCCACTGACTGGGCT